>PVIR01007782.1:29423-59543 GCA_004026965.1 Petromus typicus | reverse complement strand
ATACTGGGTGTGGAGACCCACACCCAGCAGCAACCAGTACCACATACCACAGTGCCGGGCGTGGTGGCTCACACCTGTAATCCCAGCACTCAGGAGGCAGAGGCAGGAGGATTGTGATGTGAGTTTGAGGCTGAGCTCAGGGCCAGCCTGAACCACAAAAGCGAGACCCTGTCTCAAAAAACCTAAAAAAAAAAAAAAAGTCAGATCTGTCTGAAGCCAATAATTTGCTATTGTTGAAACTACTCAAAGCAATATGCAGCCAACTCTAACAATATCCCAAAGAAGTGCTTCATAAAGGTGATATGGAATCATGAAATCCTTGCTTAACTCTAGCTCTCAAAAAATTACATTATAAGGGTCTGACCTTATTTACTAACCCATATATATTGTTTAAAAGTCACTCAAATTATATATAGTATCTAAATTATTTTAAAACATGCAAGATAGAAATGCCTACTTAAATTTATAGTTAGCCAGTTAAGAAAGACTTGACAAATATTTGGTTGGATTATTTACTGAAGTGTAAAAAAAGAAAAGAATTCTTTCTGTATTGTGACCTATAATCAGTATAGACTGAAATACTTGTGACAGTGGGCTTGAGAGCCTTGAGAAGCAAGAGAAGAGCCCCTTGTCATAGACCTCCTTCCTTCAGAACCACCCAATTTAACTATGGGGGAGTGGTACTGTGAATCGAGCTCAGGCCCTTTCCACCGACATATACCCCTGTTGTTTTTATATTTCTAGTTAGAGACAAGGTCTTGTTAAGTCTCTAAATGTCCCAGGCTGGAGTTGAGTTTGTGATCCCCCTCCTTCATCCTCCTAGAGAGCTGGAATTGCAGCTCTGCATCACTCTGCCCAGTTTAATCACTGTTTCTTGTTGTTACTGCTGCTGTGTTTTGTTTTGTTTTGTCTTGTTTTGTTTTTACCATAGTTATATACAGGAAAGGCTGAAAGTGCAGACAAAATCCCTAGAGAGACTCACTGGGGTTCTGTATAGCAGATTTGCCAAATTTGTTGGTGCTTCTTCTGTTTCATGCTGTGATTCAGATGCTGTCTTACTGCAGTAGTGTGCATCTTGAAGGGATATGTGTTATGTACTTTCTCGGTAGGAAAATATAACCGACACCTAAAGTTAAAGGAGTAGGTTTTTTTCAGCTCCCAGTTTGTAGAGGTTTCAGTCCACAATCAGCTGGCTCTGGGCTACAGCACCATGGCCGAAGGGCATCACAGAAGAGAAACAGTCCATGGCAGGCCAAGCAGCAGCATTGAGCTTCCCATCATTTTATTAAATGCAGACTACAAGCCTATTGGTTGGTGCCACCCACTCCCAGCGTGGGCTTTCCATTATCCACAGCCAGAACTGGGCCAAACCAATCACAGCCCTGACATACCCCCACGTACCCTTAAATCATATTCACATACCCTCTATCCAGCCACTTTCAGAAAGACTCATATCTGATCACAGAAGGGTTTGGAGGACATCTTAATGCAAACCATAATAGGATGTGTGTATGTGTATGTGGAGGAAAGTTTCTGTTTTTTTTTTTTTTAATTCTTACTACCTCAGAATCACTGGATTAAGTATGCTTTATTTAAGGAGTAATTTGAGAAAAGCTTTACATCTATTTTTGTCCAAGAATATCTTAATTTCTGTAGTTACTCCTGAAAATAGAATTAATCCACCTGTTTTGGTCATTTTAGTGTCTTATGCAAAATGGAAAATAATTTATAGATGAAATTAAAATTGTTTTTTTTAAATTTTATTATTATACTTTTGGCATGTTTTTGTCACATTCACCATAGGGAATTCGAATCTGTACATAATATGTCTTAATTCCTTTATTTCCCTTTCCCATCTCATCCCTTCAGTCCTTCTTCCCCCAAGCCCCTGGTTCAGCTTGACCCTCCCTAAAAAGGCATCTGGCCAAACATCTTTGAGGGGGAGCCACAGTCCCTTGGGCTGGAGTCATTCAGCAGCTGTGTAGCACACAGCATCCACTGCACTGTTCCCTTGGACCCTTTCTTTTTGGAGGTACCCACCCTCACTCCCTTTCTGGGGGCTTAGTCCTCCTCCCTCAGGCCATGAGCTGTGAGCCAGCGAGAAGGTGCAGTTCCCCTGTTTTTTCTGCATTCTGATCTGTCCCTTCCCTTTCTCTATGGGCTTCAGTGTACCGTTCAGACCCTTCCAGGTCCTAGGGATTCACTTCCCACTGCCTTTTATTCCCCAAGTCACTATTTCCTACATGGATTCCAAATCTCAGAGAGGTTGATTTGTTGCTATTACTATCTGCCAGCATCCTGAACGTCCCAGTGCTCCAGGTAAGCAATAGATTCTGATGAACACACCTTTTATCTCAAATTTAAAGTAATAAATGTTTTACTTACTTTGAGAGTATGTGATGTGACAAGTCCACCATAAAGTAGTGTTTCAGAAATTTGAAAGGTTAGTATAGCTTCCGTGTACTAAAATGCTAAATTCCTACAACCCTCATTTAATTCCAAAGTGAGTCCCTTATTGTTTCTAGAACAGTAGTCCTGTTTTTAGTGTTACATGAAAATTTGAAATAAGCATATAAATCTATAAATCTCTTCCCTCTATCTAACAAACTGCTTCCCACATTTTCCCTGTGGCACTGTGCTGTATGACTTAAAATAGACAGTGTAGAAGCATCCTCTCAGTGTGGACCAGGGACTCCCTTCGTGCAGAGTGTACTTTTTGGTGTTAATCACAATGCTGACTAATTTTTCTCTCTTCTGTTTCATCTTCTCTCTTACATATTCATAATCAGGCTCTAATGGTGAAAGAAGGAACCATAAGAGGAACACTAGTTTTTTTTGTTAAAAAAAAAAACTTTAAAATAATACCAAGTATATGTTTTTTAATCTCTGGGGGATGTAGATAAATTTTGCCTATATACCTGTGTCTGTATAATATTTTCTCGTGCCACAATTTGCCACTTTGGAAAATCATAGCACAGACCCTATATTTTCTATGAGGATATACAATGTGATGCTTGATCTGAACCTGGAAGAGTGCGATTTGTACAGATTTGCAGAGGGACTCTGCAAGGTAGTGGATCCGTCTGACAACATTCCTGTTGAGATTGACCTGCAATAAATGTTCTTAGTGGCATTTGAAGGCCACAGCACTTTATTCAGTTCTCTGGGGCTTCGGGTTGATGCCTATAGTAAAACCTACTTTGCTCCTTATCGGGGTATGTGTAAAGACTTCAGGCTGAAGGTTCATTAGGTTAGTCTGTAAGAACTGTCAATCAAGCAAGCTGTAAAGGGAATACATTTTTTAAAAATAGATAGAAGCCAAAATTTCCCACTCTGTATTATTCCACATTGTATCTTCCCTGCCATCACATTCTCAACACCAGAGACACTTGATAGTAGACAGTAGAACACTAGGCCATTATAATGGCATGAATATCAGCTTGGCCTCTGTCACTTATGCATATGGCTGCTGCTCTGTGTAACCAGCATGTTTACCTCGGGTGACCAGAAGGGAGTGATTGTCAGAGTACACATGTCTGTGAGGAGATAGGAACCTGTGTCATACTAATCAGCCTATCTTTTCACAGTGACTGAGACATAGCAGGTGTTTGATCTTGATTATAGCAAAACACCAAAAGAAAACATGGTGTGAGTCTAGCTTATATGGGAACTTTACTGCTGCAGCCTGCATCCGTCTTAGAGTAAGGAAATTTGTCAGGATAATTTCTGACACCATTTCATATTTTATTTAGCAAGCCTCTACTACTTAAGTTTGATTTCAGTTTATCTATTGGTTGAGCATGAATAGAATACTTCAAGGGATTTTTTTAAAATAAAGATTATTATTTATACAAGAAACCAAGAAGACTTGGAGTTGCACAATTAAGTACTGTGTCAACATTTTAACACTAACATTTTAGTCAGTCATTATTAATTACTTAGCTTGATTGTGATACTAAGAATAGTATATTACTGAATAAAAATGCAGGCTATCTCTTGTTCAGACCTGCTGGCAAGTGGCACAGTTTGCCTTATTAAATATGCAAGAAACCCTGGTTGGTGACCAAAATAAATAGTCCAATTAGAAAAGCATCTAGTTGGTGATGGCGTACAGCCTCTAATTATTGGCATCATCAATACAGTGTGTATGTATAATAAAAATCATATAGTCCGGTTTAACTGTACTACCAGTTTAAGTTACAATTGGGTTTACGAATCTATATTCATTTCTAATAGTTTGAATCAATTACTTATTTATGAATTTATACCTTTCCCACAGTGGAGATATGGAAAGTCTATTCCATTAAACAGTTGATTTTATTTCCAGGCGGCATCCATAGAACAAACATCATAAAAAAGGCCAATGACCAAAATCTTGATTCCCTGGCTGAAACCTGGGGAAAAAAAATAAACTTATGTTTAATGGACTGTACTATCTACATCCCTGTTTTGAGAAGAGTATACATCCATGAATATGTATTCTTTCCTGAACTCAATAGATTCCGATAGTGAAGGACATCCACATCATAGCAAATAATGTACATCCATTAACTTGCTGCTTTGCACAGAAGTGTTCTGAATGCACCCTGAGATAGCATGCTGGCGGTACCAGTTCATTCCTCTGTTATGCAACACACTCCTCGTGACTTTGTGGTAACCAGTGAAATACATATATACATATATTTTTTTTTTTTGAGACAGACTCTCACTTTAGTAGGTCAGGGTGGCCCTGAGCTCACTCTGTAGCTCAGGCAAGCCTTGATCTCACAGCAGTCCTCCTGTCTCTGCCTCCTGAGTGCTGGGATAACAGACATGAGCTACCACACCCAGCACCAGTGAAATACAAATTTGTGTTATCTGTGTTCTAATTTGTTGAAATTTTCAATCCCAAGTTATGCAGTATTCTATGGTGCAGAATAATATTTATTTATTTACACATTTCAGAGAATTTTTCTACTCTTTTCTGCAATGGTACGTTTTCCCTGAGCATTGAAGGGTAATCAAATATCAGGTACAGAAATGACCTGAGTGCTCTTTTAAACTGGATTATATGATGGTTGTTTTTGTTTTTTAAGATGAGAAATTGGCAAGAGTTTTTAGAAACATATATGTTACCCAGGCTCCTGTATTTCTGCCTAAGGCTTTCTGCTAAAATATACACTTTATGCCCCTCAATACTGACTTCATGATAATTAATCAATTATATGATTGAGAAGAAAATATAGATGAAAAGAACACAGAAATATATTCTGCAAAGTGTATTTCTAGCTTCTTTTCATCTGACATTATTGCCTACTATATGTGCAGAAAATTCTACAAAGAATCAGGATACAAATGATGGCATAGATATGCTACGTATCTTCTGAATATGATTTTTTTAAAATATAGAGTAGACATTATTAAAATGACTTATATACACTCAAGACAGAAGCTATAAGGGAAGCCATGTTTTTGCCATATGTATTCCACATAAGCATGTAATATATAATTTCCCCATTTTGAAATTAATCAATATTTTCAAGAACCTCACTAATTTGAAACATCCAGAAGTATCTGGGGCATTTTAATACAGTGATCGCAAGTAACTAATATAGTACTAGCATTTTTCTAATTTTGCATGAATGAGGTTTTATAGTCTGGTTATTTAAGCTTTCCTATGTACAATCTCAACCCTTCAGAGAAATGTGATTCTTTTAACGTACTGTGTTCTACTATTATGATAGTTTTGCAGATTCTATAAATTATATATCTGGGAGTATAAACTTGATTTTATTATTAATATAGTCAGAAATTATTTATCAAGAGATAGCAGTGCTATACGTACATTTAGTAAAACAGCATAGAATATTTGGAGATAGTGCAACATAATAAAAATCTCAAGCCTGGGTAAAAGAAATCATGCAACAGCCTCATCTTGAAAGTATGTGAAATAGTCTAGTTATAAATAGAAACACAGGAAGGAAGCCCTCCCAGGCCATGAGAGCAAGTGAGGATGCGTGTTCTAGCTTAGAAAGGCTTGCAAATGTATTATTTACTCCAGATGTCTTCTTTTTATATAGCATTCTATACAAAAAACCTATGCATGTAGTATTAATAAGTGACAACATTGTTATCCCAGCATTCCAGGGATGTGGCAATGAGTTAAAAAATGAACTGAGATTAAAAAGAATATTTCAGAACTATTTCAGTAGAAAACAGAGACTGCAAGGAAAACGTTTTTTCACCATTGAATTGTGCCCTCCCCAAGAACTTTGCCTTCACAGAAGTGGTCCCATGATGAGGTAGATTTAAAATGAGAGACTGGAAGTAGCAGATGCAGTTAGAGGAAGAAGGGGAGGCTCAAAGACGCCTCCTCTTAGGGTGCTGGTTGACAACAGCTAGTGTCACTGATAGCTCCCCAAGGGGCTATGGAATGTAAGGCACTCACACAGGTCTGTGCCCTCTTTTTATATTTACTCTCTTTGCTTGGGTCTTTTACCTTGAGTATTGTAACTCTGTGCCACTCCTTTTGGAGTGATTATTCCAAAACCGTTCAGTTAACAGCTTGAAACAGGAAAGGACAAAGGAATTACTGCCCACTATTTTCTGTGTTCGCATGATGGGAAGTGTCACAGGCACCAGCTCACTGAATTTTACAACCTTCCTGAGCACTAGGTTTTCTTTTTGCAACCCTAAAAATGAAGAAATGGAGGGTTCAAGTGCAGTAGCACAGCCAAGGTCTTGGCTAGTGAAGAGGTAAGTCAGAAAGTGAACACCAGTTTCTGTAATTCCAAACCACATGCTACTTCCTCCCAGTGTGGCCTTCCACTTGAGAGCTCATACCAAAAGTTCATGAAATTTCTCAGGTTTTCCATCATGTATTGTTAGGAACACTTACAGTTGAATTTTTGGTTCTTACCTTAAGTAGTACCGAACATTTTTGAACAATAAGTGATTAATTGGTGGAACTATTCACTGAAATACTTTTAAGAATTTTCAAATCATAGAGTTGAAAAGTCATGCTGCGTTATAGATATTATTGATCCTGAATCTTATGCAAGTAGATAGAAATTCTGTTTTTAAAAATCTCTGCTGAAAAGAACACTCCAGGCCTTACCACAGTAATTTCCCTTACTACTAAAAAGATTACGGCGAGAAATGTGCACACTGTTAGGAGCAGTGACTTAACACTCACTTCCAGTGAATCAAATCAATAAAATCATAGTATCTTCTAAAATGATAATCCTCAAAGGGTCTCGGAAATTACTTACAGAAAGTTCATGTGATTTGTGTCACTTAAATGATTAAGTATTATGTCGAATTTGTATTGCTTTTCAGGCTTAGACCACAGATCTCTACCTTAAATGTAAATTAATCGAACATTGAGAATTGAGAAAATTTTAAAAGTTATCACAGTTGTTTTTAGAGAACTTTAGTCTTCAGTGCAAATATCCTTTCCTGTATTTTGTCCTGTACTGTAATTATTTGCTTATTTTTCCTTCTAACAAGATTGAACAATAGAAAAGCAGGCATTGTGTCTTATTTATTACAGCGTCTCTGGACTTTAGTATAATAGCATAATGTCTACCATACAGAGAAGTGATCAATAATTATCTATTGAATTAATTATTAATTTCTTCAATTGATTCAGCATAGATAGGCTTTTCACAAACTTTTCCACAAATGCAACCTCATAATTCACATTTCTCTATCTTAGTGCAGTCTTTCTTTCACCTGAAATACTCTCTATGTCTCTTCTTCATTTATATAAATCCAGTTATTTCCTGTATGTACAATTATCTGCTATATGAATTCCATTTTGACTGTTGTAGCTGTCACATCCATTTCAAGCTCAGACTCTTGTATGCCCTCTGAACTATCCCATACACTTTAGCCCTTTGCTATTTTATATTGTTTGTTTTTATGTTGACATGTTTTATACTATTTGACAGTCTTTTAATGCTTTTGTTCTTATTTCTTCAACCATTATGAAAGAGGACTATAGATTTCATTCCATTTTTTTCCCCTTCATATTTTTAAATACCGAATGGATGGGGCATACCAAACCAACCAATAGGCCAAATCCTGTCCAAACTAAGTTTTTTTTTTGCATTTTTACAATACAGGAAAAACAACTAAAAGAAGAACAGTGCTTTGTGACATGAAATTCAACTATTTGTAAGCAAGAGTTTTGGGGACATAGCCACATTTATTCATTTATGTACTATCTATGGCAGAATTGAATAATTTTGATAGGACCATGTAGCCTGGAAAGCCTAAAATATTTAGTACCTGTCCCTTTAGAAAGTTTGTTGACTGCTGGACTAGACCATCAGAGAATACTTATCAGTTAAATAATTCATCTTATGACTATTCCTTATAAAACAAGATGCTCCAAAAACACTGGCAATTATGTTGTTACCTAAATAAAAGCATTAGTACATGCAGCTGTTAAGAGTACGAGTTATTGTGGCTTTTCAGTCGATGAAGCATGAAAGTTTTCATTTTCTCCTTCTCTGGTAAACTGACTTCCGGTGCCCTTAGCAGTTTTGCTCCTGTGCCAAACATCTTCCCTCAGAGGTTTTGAAGCACGAGGTGGATGGTCACGATCTGAGGGTGAACTGGGTGACCTTTAGTGTTGTGAAGCCAAATGATGCCTTTATTCTCTGCTGTAGCTAAACCTTTTTATTGACAGTGAGAAATAAGACTCATGAAAATGCGGTCACCTTGGTCTCTGATTCTCTTGTGCCAGCACCTCCTGTCATCCAGTTTGGGCTTAATCTAGGTCTTTTAATTACATATGAGATAATTAAATTTCATAGTGTTTAAACCCAGCAGGCTTGATTTAGTGATTTAAAAAATCTGTGGTTTGTCAGTTTCTCAAGACATAATCCTGGCTGCAGCCTTATCTTGACAGGTAGTCAGCCTAGCAGGTCTGAGCATGAAAACGGAGCATCTCATCTTTGCAGGCGTGACTTGCTCCCTCTCTTCTGAAGCACAGCTTATACCTGCCCTGTGCATAGAATGGCTGGGCCGAGGAAGAGCTAAAGAGGTTCCTTTTGGTGTTGGCACAATTAATTCATCTATTATGTAGTTGTCAGTGAACAGGCTTCAAGGTAGATGAGTATATTACAAATGGGGAGAAATCCCCCAACTATAGCTTAGTTGACTAATGTAAATTATTCCTATGCTCACTGAACATGTGAAGTATGTAAATTGAGTCCCACTCTCAAAAACTAGAAATTAAAGACACAGAGGTCTTTAATTTCTCCAGCAGATGAGGCCTGCTGCCTTCTATACTGCACTTTCAGACAGATGAGGCTAATGGCAGCTCGAGCACTTGCCGTAATGAGCCAGAAAGGTGTTCTTTTTTATTTGGGTTGAGCTCCTTAGAGTTATCTGAAATAGAGATCATCTGCAGGTATTATAGAGGAAAAAGAAGCACGGGCTAGCTTACTCACGTGTTACTCTCTGCATACAGAGAGAGAAGCATCAGTCCGTTATTTCAAGAAAATGGCTTGTTGTCAGAGCTGTGTAGATGATATACCATCTTGAAATGCAAGTTCAGACTTTAATTAGCTCGCTAGCTAAATAAATACAGTTGTCAAGGTGCAGCTCTAAGTCACTGGGGAAATGTTCCAAGACATCTCAGACTGATCACAAAACAGCCCTAGTATTATAAACCTAAAGTAAATATGACCCATGTTTTTAATTGTATATGTCACCAGGAAAACATTAGTAATAATCCTCTGTGCACTGTATTTTATGGAAACCTTAGTTCAGTTCACCTCTACTTCTGCTGTTAGAAAGCAACATATGGATATTTAAGATAAATTTCCTATCATCTAAGTTTCTCATTCCAAATGAAATTTCTGTCTTTTCTCGTTAATTTGATGTGTTTAGAAGTAAATTGCATCACAGTAACATGAAGATTAAAAAAGTGAAGTCCAAATATTGGTTAAAGTCATGAAATACATACTCATAATTGACTATGATGTTTTGAATTGAAGACAAATTATAATATTCTTTGCACAAAGAGTAATAAGAGTGGCAGGGGTTTTGTTGTTGTTGTTGTTTTGTTTGTTTGTTTGTTTTGAGACAGGGTCTCGCTGTGTAGTTCAGGCTGGCCCTCAGCTCAGCCTCAAACTCAGCAATCCTCCTGCCTCTGCCTCCTAAGTGCTGGGATTACAGGTGTGAGCCACCATGCCCGGCACTGTGGGATGTGGTACTGATTGCTGCTGGGCATGAGTTTCCACATTCAGTATTGTAGTGGTGACCAGGGCATCAACCCTTGTGCTTGCAAGACAGGCCCCTGAACCATTGAGCTAAATCCCTGGCCCCAAGGAGTAGCAGTTTTACATGTTAATGCTAGAATGTGTACATTTACATTTAACCCAGTTCTCCAGCCAAGAATTTGCATAACAAACTAGTAAATTTCAGTTTAGAGTTGTGTGGACAAAACAGCAAAGGTGTGGACACTGAACTAAAAGTTCTTTGAACCATATCTGTGTATGGTCCATGCCAGGATCATAGCTAATTTTATTAAATTTAAATTGTGAGGACTGAAATTCAATCAATATTTAAGCACTTAAAAGTGCTTTTATACAGACCCTGTGTTATGAGATATGACTTCAAAAAAAGCCTGAACTGTAAAATTAATATTTTTCACTTGAGTGAGTCATATTATTTTTAAATCTCTTTTGCAGATTAAATAATCCATTGTGTTAGAAAAAAACTGTGCAAGTGAATCAGCTCTAGAATTTGCAGGAGGCAAGTTAAATAATTACTAAATTCAGGCATATTTAGACTTGAGCTATCATGAAAAATTGCAGTGCCTATGACTTTCCTATTGAAACTGTATATTATTTGTGTATGTTTGGCCACCAAAGAAAAGTATGGGAACTACTGTAGAATTTAGATTTAATGACTAGGTAATGGGTACTTTTCCAATTGCAGGCCTTCATGAAATTTGTAATAAAAAATAGTATAGAGCTGCTCTTCTCATTTATATTACAAATGACAAAAACTCAGCTCTCCAGGTGTAGAAGTCAGTGATAAGTAGAAGAATGACTCATCTAGGTAGTTATTCATGCACGGAGTTTTCCAAAGTTAGCTTACACTGTGACTTTCTTATAAGGGGAGATCATTTCATGAGAATGAATTTTTAGTGTTGTCACAACCATGTAAGATGCCCTAAGAAGCATTATGTGCAGACACTTAACGCATTCAAGTCTTGGTTCTCATTGCTTGTAAAGGTGAAAGTTATATTCTATGGTTTGATGCTCATGAAGATGAAATTGGAATACATTACTTGTCAAATTGTATTATTTTTGAAAACACCAAGGAAAATATGATATATCCTCCTATGTCTTTGAACTTCTGAATATGTAAATTTGTTTATGTTAATCTGTATTTCGGTGCTGTGCAATTCCGTTTTCAAGCTGATCATGTTGAAATTTTAATTCACATCTAGACATATAGGTATACTTGAAATCATCTAATTTGAAATTGCAGTTTTTAGAGTTAGCTCTGAGAAATGTAATTATGTAAAGAATATTTTGAATGAAATATTGAATAAATCAGTAGAAACATAGGTAATTTTTCAACACACCCCAAAATACTACATTTAGAAAGTGGTACTTTTGAACTTTAATTAAAAATCTTCCACATTTTATAAACAAGAAGCTCATATTTATATAAGGCAAGTCAGATTAAGAAGTAGTTCCACTAATTTAGAGAAACTAGATTCACTTGATGATAGTTTAATGTTGGTTGACAAACCAAAAGATAAGTCAATTTTTCAGTTCTTCTTATGGTTTCTTATCATTTTTCCAGTATCTGGTGGTTTTATTAAACCTTTAGTTACAACAGAATGTCATTGTAGCACAGTGGTCTTTCAGTCCAATGGTTGTTTTTATTTCCATTGCTAGTAGTCCTCTGTGACCTATTAATCATTTTTTGATAAAGAAGAAAGCAGAGCTCTGACTTACAAACTGACTTTTAAGTTACTCCAGAGACTGGCTGTACTTAAAGTAGGAGTCGTATCTCATACCCCTTTTCCCCTTTCAAAATCAGTAATGCTGTACATTTCTTTTTTGAAACCAAAAAGACTGTACTATATATCACCATTTTACTTTGTATAAGCAATTATAAGTCTTGAGTCCTTTCTTCTTGCCCCACCTCCATGAGACCTATTTTTCCACCATTAGTTTGTGAGCCTCAGAACTGAAGCAGGCAGAACAGCAAAACCAGGAATGTATTTTTTACCTTCTTACTATAAAAATATTGTTTTCCCAGATAACTGAAACTTGAACTAAATCTATGTCCTAGAGGGGAATAAAAGGTTAGGGAGTCATTTTGCTTCCTAGGAGGCTTCAGAGATCAAGACAAAGGAGATGGAGACCCTTGGCATCTCCTCAGAATCACTCATGACAGCTAGTCTGTCTAACCTCTCAATTGCACATCATCAGCACTCCGTGTATGCCTCATACTTGAAAGCAGAATGCCAGCTGGATTTCCTTAAAGTGATATCCTTCTTTTCTTTCTCTTGCATGTTCCTTGCAATTAAAGTCATGAGCCCCGGGCAAGGCTCTTAACCTCTCTGGGTCTCAAAGGCAGCATCTATAGAATAAGTGGTTTAGAATAGATGATCCTTATGATTCCTTCCATTGCACACATTCTTTGCTGTGAAACCTCAAGGCTGTAAATTATATGAAGGTTGAGGCTAATTTTTTTTTTTTACTACTTTTCTCTCCCCATGGGGCTTACTGTAAGTTTGATCGTACTACCTTGTCCCTGGTATATGAAGTAGAGAAGAGATTTTGAGCAGAATTCTAATATGTACTAAATTAGACTAGAAATTAGACAGTCCATGAACTTCCTTGTTTCCAAACAAAAATCTGGTGGGGAAATATCTCTGGGATGGAAGTATGTAATCCCATGTAGAGAAACAATACTTATTAATTGACCATGAAGATGTTCTGAGTTGAATTGTGTCACCCAAAATGATATACTGAAGTCGTATCTCCCTGCAGAGTCATATTCCCTGCAGTTATGAACAGGACGTTACAGTATTTGCAAAGTAGGACTATATGAAATAAATCTTTTTGCCTATGTTATTAAATTAGAATGTAGTCATAGTGGATCAGGGTGTACTTTGAATCCAAAGATCAGTATCCTTATAAGAAGGCCATATGTTATGGCTTGTGTCTGGATGTTCCTCCAAAGGCTCATACGGTCATGAGTGGGACTTTTTTCACAGGTGGATGGATCTGCAATATTTGATTGCTTCCTAGTGGAGTGCTAGGATTAAGGTGCAGGACTGTGGGTTTGAGCGCTTCCACCGTAAGGGCAGTTATCCATCACACAATATGAGGGACAGAAAGAGGCTTACTGCTAGTTCCTTATAGTTGGACTTGTTGCTAACTGCCTTCTGCCTTCCATAAACTGTTTCTCTGCAATTGCCGTGTGCCATGTCACCCTGCCTTGGAGCCAGCCTATAATGGTCTGAAACCTCTAAAAACTGAGGCAAAGTAAATCTTTCCTTTTTTAATTTTGGATGTTGGCTCTTTTGTCTCAATAATGAGAAAAATAACTAAAATGCC
This sequence comes from Petromus typicus, assembly GCA_004026965.1. Taxonomy (NCBI): domain Eukaryota; kingdom Metazoa; phylum Chordata; class Mammalia; order Rodentia; family Petromuridae; genus Petromus; species Petromus typicus. The sequence goes on along the minus strand of PVIR01007782.1, from coordinate 45,960 downwards.
ATACTAGATATGAGGACACAAATACACATAAGGATGTCATGAGAGTGCAGAAAGATAGATTGGAGTGGTTCAGATGCAAGCTAAGGAATCCCAAGGATTGATGGCAGCCAGCAGAAACTAGAGAAAAGATTAGAACAAATTCTTCCTTAGAGCTTCCAGAGAGAACCAAATCCAGCCAGCACTTCCTTTTAGAATCCTTCCTTTCAGAGCAGAAAAAGAATGCATTTCTGTTGTATAAATCACCTGTCTTATGGTACTTTGTGGCAGAAGACTTAGGAAACTAATGAAGAACTTATGACGCTGCCTACAAAGTACTCCCAAAGGGCACAGCTCTGGATTGAAAGTCATAGACTTCAACTACTGTAGAATTTCTACTCTCAGCCCAGGACATCTTATTAGGAATAGAACATTAAGATCTCTTTTGGAGAAAGGTCACAATTTTTAAGAGTTTAGGAATAACTCTCACTGGCCTGAACTAGAATCATATTTATTACAGCTGTGATGAGTCTCATGAGAACCACCATCAACCTGGCATACCCAGCCCACAAGCCTAAGAGTGAACCTCATAAAGACTATTTCTTTGTTAGCTTCTGTTGATTGTTTTTCTTTATTTCAGTGCAAGTTTTACTTGCCTCATTTCAGTTAAACATTCATAAAGTTAAATAAAGTACTAAAGACTTTTGAGGCCAACAACTATTTTTTGTACATGAAAAGAAAATGAGTAAGTAATTTTGAACTATTTACTTGTCCATTGAGAATACTCTGCCTATAGAAATCTCATCCATATTTCCACCAGCACATAAGTAAGATTTCTTCTACCTCATGGAGATACTGTCAAACTGTCCTTGTTGAAGTAATCTGCTTCCCAATTACATACTGGGAACTTTTTGTATAAATCTGTGAACAATTAGCCCATAGTAATTTCATTATAACTTTGTTTTCATATCTGCATGTCTTGTTTTGAAAATATTCTGGTTCTTGTTAAAGGTTGTGAGACAGACTTCATTCAGAGATACTATTCCGGTCAAGTTTTGTAGTATAGAACTAGACTAAAAATTCCATATATAAGTACAATGTGGAGAATTGTAGTCCAGGAACATGATAGGAATGAGTGGAGGGAAAATTAGTAAGAGAAAACATCAAAGGAGGGGAAAGTCTGGCTAAAGTGACTTAGCAAAACCCTTACTGAAGATAGCACAGGGTCATAAGATGTCCAGGCTAAACGATAAGTAATTCAGTCAGATTTCAAGAGTAGAAGATGTTTCAATAAATTAGCCGAGCACAATTCTTGCTCATCTGTACTAAAGGAGCCATGGACAGAGTCCGGGTTTGGATAAAGTCAAAACAGGAGCTCACTGGCCCCTGACTCAGGTTTGATCAAAAGAGGGAAGAATCTTTATCATTATTTCCTCAGTTATATTGTTTCAAGGGTATGAAGAAATGCAATTTATGAGGCTGGGTAATTTAGGTCAGTGGTTCCTGCTTTGCACGCGTAAGTTCATGAGTTCAATCCTAGGTTAAAAAGAAAAGCAAGGAAAAAATGTAATTTGTATGGTTTGTATCTTTTCTCTATACTCTCCACTCCTTCCCCACAGCCACACTTACACATCACAGTGTATATGTATTGTAGAGTACACTGAGATGCATATTCTCCAAGATGGTTGAGTAAGTATGATAACTAGCAAGTTAATGGACCAATTAAACTGGTTTTTGTCACACTCTTCTACAGTTCATCAGTATTTGATGATGTCAGAAGACTTTCCATGCTGAGACCATGGCACCATTTCTAGTTAGCAGCAGTTAGCATAATTTATTCTCTTGTCTGCTGTTTTCAAATGATGTTATTGCTTTGAAATCATTTCAAAGCAATATTTATAAATATCATTGGCAAAAATATGCCATCATGGGTCAATAGAAAGAATTGCTGTCAGCTTGAAAAAGAAAAATAAAGTATTATAGTATAGTACAAATTGCGGACATCCTCACCAAAGTGATGGATTAATGACAACATGCAGCATTCAGAGAGCTAGTTATAGTTTTCTTAAACCAGTTTCTCTCTTTAAAGCATTCTCAATCTTTTGAAACAGCCAGAATATAATAACATTTTAAAAATTAAAGTATTTCCCATAACCAGGAACTTGATATGAAATGGCAACATTAAGCACAAAACAATTGAAGCTTCGAATACTGAAGCAGGCAGGAATTTTAAGCAGTGCAAATGAATAAGGATGCAGCACTGTGGGCTTCTTCAGCTGTCGCTGTAATCAGGCTCCAGGGTTAGCAGGAAGAGATTTTCTAACAATAATGGTTCCCAATACCATTCTTTTTTTTTTTTTTTTTTTACTCGTGACTGCGATTCACAAAGGCGAAGGTTTTATTTGAAAATTTGACAGAAGGCAGCTACAGACAGCAGTGCAGAAAATTTTGGCCAAATGTCTGCGCCCCCTCAAACATCTACGAGGGGCCTGGGAAAAATTGAGAGAGATAGTAAAGGAGAAGGGTAAGAGACCAAAAAAAGATTTACATTACCAGTGACAGATCAGAGCTGAAGTTTGCCTTGCCTCTTGTCACTCATTGCCATTCATATTTGGGAAGCAGACTGCTGTGATAATTGATTTGATGGTCCAGCTTGAGCGGAAGCACTTCTGGGCATAGTAGGCCTCAGAGATGCCAAAGAAGAAGAAAAGGTGAGAAGGAAATGATGCACTATTTTCTCCTCAGAGGCATGTGGCCCAGTTTTGAAGAATAGGAAACGTGCTCTAGGGTAAGGAGGAGAATGGTGTGGAAACCTAAAGAACTTAGTGATAAATACAAAACGGACCAACATAGCTCCATAAACAGAAAAATGGGCGTTCAGACTGAGACAGTGAGAGGACATATTTTACTGACAGGTGGACAGTAGGGGAGAGTAGTGGAAATAATCTGATTTTTAATGGATTCTGTCCATGGAACTACCTTTTTTTGCTTTTTCTTTTGTGTAGGAACAAAAGTGATTCATTTTTTTAAAAAGCCTTTTAATTTTTAAGCTTTTCATAGTATATTAATAGTTTTAAAAGGAAACAATAATTGAGACTGAAAAGCTATGAATGTTCCTGGATTATCTAAACATCATTAAATTTATTTCCTTGAAGCAATTGGTAATAATGAAGCATGTCCTTAGATTTGCAAGTAGAGGGTGGTTTTCAGGCATTGCTTCCTGCTGAATGAATAAATTAGGAGTCTAAAGTGCCTGTTGATGTGAGGGGAAAAGAGATTTTTTTTTTTTTAAGTACTGAATTCACTGCCTGACCTCTTAATCACAAGGCCAATTTGATTGTGTGCCCTGTCATTCCTTTTAAGGACTTAAACCAAACCAAATAATAGACATGACTGTCAACACAGAAATTTTCATCAGCCCATGTTTGGTTTTTGAGAGAAATGTACTTACTGTTATTCAAAAGTAGCTCAGTCTGTAAGTGGCTCCTTTCCTCTCTCCCAACCCTCTCCCTTCTCCCTGCACTTTGCCCTTCTCTTTTTTCTCACTCACCTACCTACCTGGTTGCCTCTACCCCAATATATATATTGGAGATATATATATATATATATATATATATATATATATATATATATATATATATATATATACATATACATATATATATACACACACATACATACACACATATACATATATATACATACATACATATATGTATACATATATATGTATACATGTACATATATATTCATATATACATGTATATACATATATGTATACATATATACGTATATATGTATACATATATACGTATATATGTATGCATATATACGTATATATGTATATATGTATATATATATATATATATTCATAACCATTGTGGAGATACCAACGCTCTCAAGCCACATTATAGTGTCTGTTTTCCTGGTTTCTCACCTACAGTCAGACAGTGAGGTTTAGGAATTTCAAAGGAAAAGGAGAGAGACATGAAGGGGGAGGGAGAAAGTGAGAGAGAACCTCATATATGACTTGCTTTAAAAAAGACATTAAATAAATGTAGAGAACTTTGTTAGCTATGTTAAGAGAATGTATGGCAGCATTTTGCAAGTCCATCAGAAAATTAGCATGAGAAGTTATCTGCAGAGCTGGTTGAAATGCAGGTTCTTAGACTCGACTCAGGATATACTAACTTGTACTTTATATAGATGCTTCAGGCCATTCTTCTATGCACTGCTGAACTTTGAATTCCAGAGATACAATAGTTAAAGAGAAATACTTAATGAGATGAACAAAATTCTAATCCATTTTTCACTGTTACTTGTTGTATGGAATTAGGCAAATTACTGAGTTGCCTGAAACTTCAATTTCCTCATCTCTAAGATGTGTATAACCATGTTTATCTAATAGAGTTATTTGGAGGATTAAATACAATAATAAATATAAAACACTGTACAATAGCTAGTGATTATATTATCAAGGCATAATCAATATTATTGATATTATTTATCATTTATGACCTAGAAACAGATTATTTTCTCTGAGTTATTTATATTACCTCCAAATAAAGTAAATATTAGGTTCCAGATCAGTATTCTATTAGCTTGTACTTTTTCATACCACAAAGACTACAAGATTAAAAAATCTTGTCTATCACTATATCATATACAATAGGGAAACAAAACTTTCTTAGATTTAAATAGTAGCACAAGCTTACTGGCATAGAATAGAATATTCTTATTAATATCTACTGTACATAATATACTATGATATGCACATTAGTCATCAGAGAATAGGTAATTAAAGAGCATGTAGGTACTGAAGAAGTTGCTGAGCAAGACAGAAAAATGCCTGGGCCATCAATGTGATCCTGGAAATACCAAGGACAGTTCACAGGATGAGCATCAGCCCCAGCTGTCTCTCACCCAGAGGTAGTTCTGCAAATAGTGTGTCTGAGCTGGAGACTCTTCATCTTTATAGCCTGGCATAGAGGGGAAAAAATTACTTGATTTTTAAGTATTAACCATCTAATTTCAGTGTATCGTACCTCTGTTACTCCAGACAAACTTCTGACACTCACTGTCCCTTTCTATGAGATGAGAGTAACACTGGCTCTCTTTCAGTGGTGAAGTGAGAACACACGTGATCAGCCTTTGAGGAAGAGGAATTGAGTGTGTTGAAGCCATTACAAACTAAGTACTATACAGATAAGTGGTATTACTTTAAAACTATCAAAATGGGCCGAAGGTCTCTTTGGAAAATGCAGCATCCACTTTGAACTGTGATGGCATTCTCTTTCTCCAAGGAAGTTGAAAAATAAATGACATTAGAATTTTTTTCATTGTGGTTTGCTAGTTTTTGTCTGAAGTGACCAAATTTCAGTGAAGCATTTTTATTTTATGTTTTAAATTTGTTTATTTTGGTACTGGGAATCACACCAATGCATTTTTACACAGCTTTTGTTGAATATTCTTGGATACAAAAGCTTTCAGCTTTGTGGCTTTGAAGCTCCAATTCCCTGATCAATGTCTGAATTTGTGAAGCTTGAAATTTGTCATTTAGCATTGACTTATGTGTAAATTTGAGTCAAAACCCAGTGTCCTTTAAATATCTTGGGGCAAATTTTCAGCATGGCCTCATTTTTACTGATACTGTTATGTATTTGTAAGTACAAATTGCCACTTTTGTCCTCAAGAGAGCACGAAATGGTCATTGCACCTGCCATGAGGTAATTGAAGGTGCAAAAAAAAAAAAATGCTTCTACATAAAGGACTTTATAACACTCTGGTCTCCCTACTCCTTCCCTCCCTTCCTGTGTGTACAGGAAAAATAAAGAATGCTATTAGAATGCTTTGAATAGAGGTCAATATCTCTTCATGAAAAATAAACTAAAATAAAAGAAATACACAAGTTCCCCTGAGTAATTTAAGACAAAAATGTTGATACGAATGGCAATGTCTTTCATGGTTCTTACTAGCAATCTTATGTACTACTTAACGTAAGAAATTGAGTAGTTTTTTCCTACAGAAAAGTACCTTTTTAAAGCAAGTTATGGAACATACTGTGCACCAATAATTTGACTTGTTTAAACTTTTATTTAGAGATTACTCTAAACCAAGAGTGTCTAGCATTTGGTTTTAATATGTCCTTCTTTGCATCAGTTTTTTCTTTTATTGTGGAAGTGTACGTTATAAAAGGCAAACCCAACCTAGAACTTACTGTTACACAGATTTATGCAAGTTGTAACCAGCTGGTAAAATATACCAAGCTGGTAAAATATACCTCACTGTTTCCTAGGATGTTATCGATGGCCAATCTAAGTGTTGCCTGGATATCACTCTGAAAACTCGATTCATTATAATACTTGTAAACTACATATCCTACTACCCATATTTCTACTAGACCATATACATACTCACTTCCTTCTCCCTTTTGGAAATTTACTTAATTTTTCCGTTTGGAAATTGTGTTAAAGCTGTTTTTAAATCATAGATGTAACATAAATGTTAGATCTATCTTGTACCCTGAACAAAATTTTAGTGGTGAATACAGTAATGGTAACTATTGTACCCCACTCTAAATAGATAGTTACAGTTTACTCATCTTATATAAGTGAATCTTTATACTAATTGAAAAGCACTTTCCCATGTCTTCCTGCTTCTGTACTGCAGGGAACTATCAATCCACTGTTTCTACCAGTAGGACTATTTCAGATACCTCATATAAGTGGAATCATAGGCTATTTGTCCTTTTGTGTCTGCCATAATTTTATATAGCATAATTCCCTCGAGGTTTATCTATATTTTCACACATGGCAAAATTTATTTATTTGTATAAATTTGCTTAGTATTATATTATATATATATATATATATATATATATATATATCACATTTTTATCTATTCATCTGTTGATGGACTTTAAAGGTTGTTTCTATATGTAGGATATGAACAATGTTGCATGAAATGTAGTTATGTAAATAGTGCTTTAATGTTCATATTTATTTTATACATATCATGGAAGGATGATAAATCATACAGCGATAGGTTTAATATTTTGAACCTACGGAAACAAGCAAGGAACTATATATTATATCCTAGATGATTCTTCCAAGACCTACCTACCAGGTTCCTATTGATTCCTATAGTGCCTATCTAATTTTACATTCTCACCAACTGTATGCAAGGGATCCATTTTTCCCACATCTTCAGCAATACTTGTTACAGTTTGGGATTTTTTTATAAGAGCTATTGAGGTGATAATCTCATTGTGGTTTTGAAAGAACTGAAAATAGGAAAAGAGTAGTCAAGTCAGACAATTGGAACTGAGAAATCTGGGTACTTAGTTGCAAAAGAAAGATATTGTGCCATTACTACACACAAAATAATCTCAAAGCGGAGTAATTCTAAGCAACTTTCTACACATGTTGGCCATTTTTATATCTCCTTCAGAAAAATGTTTGGCTAAAACCTTGGCCCATTTTCTAATTAAGTTATCCATTTGCTATTGAGTTGTTTGAGTGTCTTTTCTATTTTGGATGTTAACACTTTATTGGCCACATGTTTTGCAAGCATTTTGTTGTTCCATAGGTTATGTGTGAATAGGTCTTTGCCCTATTTAACTTTCTGCTTTTGTTACTTATACATTTTTGTCATTTCAAAAATATTATTACCTAGAGCTGTTACTTTCCTCCATTTGTTTTGTTCAAGGAATTTACACTTTTAGATCTTATATTTGAATCGTTACTCCATCTTAAACTTATTTTGCATGTGATTATAGTATAATGTACTTCTTTTCAAAGTATATATCCTGTTTTGCTAGTACAGTTCTTTTGATGGGACTATCCTTTCCACATTGTGGATTCTGACTACCTCAGTCAAAGAGCACTTAGTTATGCATAGGTTGGCTTATGTCTTGGCTCTGTATTCTTGGTGTACATAACTTTTTATTCTAGGACTGTAGTAATTACTGAAGCTTTGCAAAATATTTTGAAATTAAGATGTATGATGAATCTAGCTCTGTTTTTCCTTCTCAGGATTGCTTTGGCTACCTGAGGTATTTTGTAGTTTCATCTGAAAGTTAGGATGGGCTCTGTATTTCTGTGAAAAATGGCATTTGGATTTTAAAAAGGATTATTTCGACTTTGTCAACAGATTTAAGTGGCAAACACATTTTAACAGTAATAAGTCTTCTGATCAATGAACAAAGACTTTAAAAATTTTACCAGTGTTTCCTTTTTTATTACTATCACATTCATTTTCCCCTCGTTATTTACCCCTACAATCTCTTTCCTTTTAAATATTTTCTATTTCACAAATTTTATGTATATAGGAAGTGGAATAGCAGGGTAGGTAGGGGAAAGGGAAAATGAGAATCAAGTCATGTCATATTCTGGTACAAACTCTTAATGTTGAATGTAACGATGATGTGTATTCATAACGTACCAATAAATATTTGAATAAAATTTATCAGTGTTTTATAGCTCTTTGTATACAGATCTTACACTTCCTTGACTAAATTTTTTCCTGAATATTTTATTCTATTTTTTGACGAATACAACAAAGATACATGTATTTTGGGGTATACGAGGTGATATTTCAATCCATGTGTATTGTATTCATCAGCTTTCCTATTTCTGGACACAATGCATGACACTCCAAGTCTAATTAGATTCATATTATAAGGTTATATGGCCTGTAGTTCGCTGGCATTGAGGCAGAAATATGGTAGAAGGGCATGGCAGAAGAGAGATACTTAGTTCTCGGTATCTGGAAAGAGGAACAAGAGAGGGACACAAGAGAAAAACAAGCAAGGAGCCATGTGTTTTCCCCAAGGTCGTGCTGTGATGGCCTACCAAGGCATACCTGGAAATGTGCTTCTCCGATCGGCAGGGCATTGCTCAATCACTAAAGCTGGCAAAGGAGAATCAGTGGTCCCAGACACACTGTGTAAAATTCAAATTACGATAAACCTGTTTTCTTAATATTTATTATTTAGCCATGATTGCAAATGTTTGAATTCCTTTCTCCAAGATTTTAAACAGGAAATAATACATTTTCATTACCTGCAATATCCCTGTTATTTCTCTTTCACATTTAAATACATTACTTTTACATTTTTATGGATAGTTTATTACTGTGAAAATGCATCTCATATTTGTTGATTTTTTTGTCATACTTCACTAAAGTTTTTTGTTAGTTCTAACGTGTGTGTGTACATGTATGTGTGTGGGTGGGTGTGTAGAATCCACAGGCTTTTCTACATAAAATATTATATAGGTGCCAAGAGATAATGTTACTATGTTGTGCCCCTTTTATTTACTTTGCTAAGAGTATCCCACATTAATAGATTTATATATGTTGAACTATCTTTATATCTCAGGGATAAATTCTGCTTGTTCATGATGTGATATTTTCAGGGCTGAAATATAGCTCAAAGGTAAAGTGCTTATCTAGTGGTTTATGGTTAGCTGACATAATTTCAGCTATACACAGAAACTTTACACTTCTGCTTTCCTCTTTACACAGGGAATCACAGTTTACACACTTTAAAATTACATATCATGGTTAAATGTATGTAGTTATTCATAATAATTTCATCTTTTAACTATGTATTAGAATCAGAAATAAGTTAAAATTCACCACTATAATATCGCAGTATTCTGCATTTATCCATGTACTTATTTTACCAGTGAGCTTTACATTTTCATAAATTTCTAGATGCTATTAATCATACTTTTATTTGAATTTGCAGAACTCTCATTAGCATCACATCTAGTTATAATAATTTTTCCTTAGCTTTTATTTGTCTAGAAATGTCTTATCTTACATTCAAGTTTGAAGGACAGTTTTGCCAAGTGTGTTATTCTTGGTTACTGCTAAGAAATTTGTGGATAATCATATGAGGGCTCCTTTACGCATGGTGAGTCACAGTACTCTTACTACTTTAAAAATTATCTGACTTTGGATAATTTGATTATAATGTGTTCTGAGGTAGACTTCTTTGTGTTTCTCTTACGTCCCTCACTCTTTTTCCCTTGTGAATTCCTACAGTGGGTACATTAGTCTTCTAATTATGTCAAATAAATTCCTTAACCTTTCTTCAGACTTTTTTATCCCTTTCTTTTTGTTCCTCTAGTTTAAATAATGTTTCTTATGTTAACTGATTTCTTTCTTTCACATCATCAAGTCTGCTCTTCATATTCCATACTGAATTTTTCATCTCATTCATTGTATTTTCCACTCCATAATTTACACCTGATTCTTTTTATAGTCTTTATCTCCTCTATTGATGTTCTCATTCTCTTTGGGTTGCTAATTAGTTGTACAAATGTGTTCTTATATAACTCACTGAGCTTTCTTAAAAAATCATTTGAATCCTTTTCTAGGCAATTTGTAGATCACCATTTCTTCATAGTTGGCTACTGGAGATTTAGTTTTATTCCTTGGCTTATGTCATATTTCCCTGAGTGTTTGTGTTAACTATAGCTTTGAATTGGTATCTTTATATTCGAGGAAATGGATACTTCTCTCTGTCTTTATGGACTGGCCCAGAAAAAAAAAAAAAAAAAAAAAAGCTTCACTCATTGGCCTTGCTACTCAAACTTTTCTATTGATGTGTCTCTTCCAGACTTTTTCAGAACCTTAATTAGGAGGATTTGTCGATTTTTTTTTTAAATAAGACCTTGTAATCTCGATTGTTAGATCATGGGCAAGAAGTAGGAGACATGCTGTTTTCACCTTCCTCCTTCTGTGTAGAACAGCCTTCACTTCTCTGCCTTCTCTAAATTTTATAGAACCATGCTGGGCACACAAATCACCATTTCCTCTTCCTTTATTGTTTCCTAGCCTCACCAAAGTATGCCATTTTTCTCTGTTCCATTCAAGGCGAGACCCAACCAGCCACTTGAGTCATAGTCAACTCAAAGGCTAGATCATTGGAGCCATGCTGCATTCTTTTGCCTCCATCGTGTAAGAGAATCCTCAGGTTTAACGCCTTCCCTGGGTCTTTCAGAACCATTTCCACACATTGAACTTCTTCCCTTATCCTGTGTTTGTAAGTGCCTACAAGACATTCAAGCTCCACCTGGCTTGTCAGTGCTACATGCCCGTGCCGAGCAGAACTGGCAATGAAGCCTTCATACTGTTCATCAGAAGGCCTGGACCCTAGAGGCATGCTTTGTTCTTATCTCTGAGAACTCAGTTGAGAGCCACGGTGACCTTTTGTAGTGCTGTTGTGGGAGGGCAGGGTGGAGGGTGGTAGTGGTAAAATGAAATTGCTCTTCTTAATCATTTCAGTACAGTTGGTTTTGTGCTCCTCAGTAGTACTGCAACCTCAGTGCTCCTCTCAGGAATGTTTTCTGATTTATATATTGTTAAACTTGTGTTTCTAAAGGAGAACAGTAGTACTTGGGAGTGTCTATTTTACCATTTTCTTGATATCAGCAAGCTATTATTTAAAGGAAGTTTCTTTTACTGAGGTGAACGATATAATTTGTATAGACTTATGTATACATTTCTCCTTCAGTGACTAAATTGCAAGAGTCTGTCTGCAATCCCCTTGTACCGTTCACCATTAAAGACAAAACTGTAATTGGTACCCAGGTAAATGACAGCATTCTCTACAGGTAATTTGACACCTAATGTAAAATCAACTGTTTATTCTAGGACTATAGCATACAATCAGGAATTCTCAGGACTATTAAGTTTTCTTCATGAATGTGACAGAAAATATGATCTTGGAATTTGACTAAACAAAGAAAACTAGAAATCATTGAGATTGTGTTTACAAAGCAGTGCTGAGGGCAGAGCATACATTTAGTCTATGCAAGGCTCTGAGTTCAATCCTTGGCATAAAAAGAGACAGTGCTGTCATATATAAATACACAACTTGAAATATCTCTTGTTCTGGTGACAAATGCATATCTAAACCAAGGGCTCTGTTTGATTTCAATTTATCACTTCCTTCACATAGTAACATCCATAGTGATGAACACTCCTAGAGAATGTCAATCTGATATGTCAAGAATTTATCCTACTTAAGTAGCCAAGATCTAAGTGAATTATAATTTATTCCTACTGTTAGACCCTAGAAACAGCAACAGAGGTACCAATACAAAACAAGCTCTAGTGTTTCAAAATCCAGAGTTGGAGAAAAACATTGAATTTAAGGGGCAGAAACTATGCAAGAAGGTTTCTGCTAGAATTCAGATACTAAAGAATGTGTAGGAATTATACCTGTATAAAGATCAAGAATAAAAAGTAGGATTTGAGTTAGTTCTTTTTAATCTCATATTTATTCACATGTTTAAAAAAGGAAAGAAAGCATAATCATAATTTAATTTCTCATCTTCACATGAGGTAATAGAATGAATGAAAATAGTTCTCTTTTAAAATCCCCACAGTAATTGGTACTTCTGTGGCTAAGTGGTTCCTTGTAACTCTGAAGTAGAAGTTTTTGATAGATTGTATTTTCTTTGAATGATAGAAAATAATATTCATAATCTTATGTTCTGCAAATGAAATTTTAAAAGTAAAAATGTTTCATATTTAGAAGTTCTAAAAAGAAGAGAAAAATACACCTTGATTTGTAATCTCATTGTGTGATGAATACAAAGAGCGAGGGTCCATTCAAGGCATATTAGTCTGGAAAAAGGAACCCTAATAAATGCTGGCTTCCCTGAGTTCATTTAAGAAAATGGTCTTATCGTGGAGTTTGTTGAGTACAAATAAGAGTGAGTCAGATTTCTCTAAATGTGGTTAGAAGAAGAGATTTAAACTGAGCATGACTTTCCCTGAGTATTATTACTACGGATGAGAGCCTCAGCCAAATTGCAGGGTTTTGCCAGTGTCCACTGAGATATTATTCTGGAGAAGAAAGTATGGTAAATGGCAATAACTCCTTTAAAATATATGAAGGTGGGAGGAACAGAGACAGAAGCACTCTATATCTGGCCTGTGTGCACCCTAGAGGGCCATTCTGCTGCACCATCCTGTGTCGCCCAAGCTGCAAAAATGATCCATGCTTACCTTTCAGCCTCTTCCTCTCTTCCTCGCCTCAACTACTCTGTAGTTCTTTCTACATTCTGCATCAAATTCTTGTTATACCCCATCTTTTGATTTGTTGCTTAATATTGTTTAAAAGACTTTCTATTTGAGAAGAACAGAGGCATTTTTGTTTTGCTTTGTTTTCTTTTGTTTTTTTAGTTGGTATAAGCTTAAGGAATCCTGGGAAAGAAAAATGGTAGTTTTCCCACCATACCTGGTGTTCCAGTCAGAGCAGTGTTTTTGACAGCCTGACAGCAACTGTGCTGACACCATGATCACACCTACTCATAACTGTCCTTTCAGAGCAAATATTTGTTATATTAGATTCCAGTTTTGTCTTACTTATCTCTCTTCCCACACTGTTTTACTATTACGGCGACTCAGTTATTCCATTTGTATTTTCCTGTGTGCCTAATTCTCTGTTGCTTCTTAACAGTGAATGAACTCTGTTCCTCTCTGTTCTTTTTAACATCAAGATGTCTGTTTATTCATGGGTTATACTGTGATGCAGCTTTTAACATCCTCTTTCTCTTGGCTTTGTCTGCTGACTACCATGTACTTATTTTCACATGTCACATTAAATTTTCTCAAGAAAGATTTCACTGGTTTGCTTCACAGGGATTCCTGAAGGAAAGAGCCCTCACAGCAGACTATAGGAACTTTTCTTTGGTACTTACTATCTAAGCTATTGGGACTTGGTTGTAGGATACCAAACATTTTCTTACACACACACACACACACACACACACACGGTAACTTTTCAGAAAGAGACTCCTATGTATGTCATTACAACTGACAGGCAAAATGTACAGAATAATCTGTGTATCCTTATGTGATATCAGAGAAAGTACAAATATTTATTTTACCATGTATTATTCAATCTAAGATGATGCCAGTCATAAGGTATAGATTTGTTTATGCACCACTAAGAAGAGATGAGATGCTAATGATATCAAAGTATGCCAGTGATTATTTGAATTATATTAGGGATGTTGAAATATGACAAAAGATACTTTTTTAAGAAGGCCAAATGTGGTATCTATTGTGTATCTGAGATCGGGGATCAAGGTAGATCCAGAGGAAAATAGCCCCTTAGCTATTTAATAGCTAAGGCCACAGTTACCATATATTAATGAATAATCTTTAGGTGTTTCTTTTCATTTTGTTAATGGGTATAGTGTACTTTTTGTTGTTGTTGTTTGTTTTGTTTTGTTTTGTTTTGTTTTAAAGACAGGCTCTCACTTTGTAGTTCTGAGCTTACTATATAGCCCAGGGGAGCCTCAAACTCACAGCAATCCTCCCGTGTCTGCCTCCACAGTGCTAGGATTACAGATGTGAGCCACCACACCCGGCATTATGCTATGTACTACTGATGGCTAGTGGCTCTGAGCCACCTCGCCCAGCATTGTTGTATGTGGTTACCCAAGGATCCAAGGAGGGACCTTGCCTTGCAAGGCAGGTGAAACCACTGAGCTAAATCCCCGGCCCTGGTATAACATACATTTAATCATAGCTACAAGTCAGATGTCTTTCTTTTGTCTCCACTATACTGCTGAAGCAAAATTCCACATTAATGTGATTAGCATGGCAATAAGTCCTTACAAATTCCCCTTATTCTCCTCCAGCTGGTTGGAAATAGTGTGGGTAATTGTCCATGGGGATGAATCCGGGTGATCTCCACAGAACTTAAGGCATCCAATTTGCTCCAGGTTTGCAGGTGTGAGACATAGGGCAGCTGTATGTCACACCTGCATGTCAGTGTGTTTCTGCAGAGCGCTTATTTTATATGCTGTTGTTACATTTTGTGTAAACAAGAAAGCTTAGGTAAAAGTTCAGAATGAAAAAATGGGTCTCTGAGAACTCTATGTAGCATATATAAATTTCTTGCTAACTCTACAGCTACTTAACTGCTCATAGATTCCCTAGATATTACAGTCCAACACCGCTTGTGTGATTTTCAGGTCAGTCTCTTGGAATCCTTGCCACTTGTGAACCGCCTATGGCCTAAACAGTTCGTTTTCCCCTCCATACTTCCAGGCTGTTGTGGCTTCTGCTCAGCCTGAAGGTGACCCCTTGGAAACTGAACTAGAGCAAGCGTGGTTCAGGAGGACAGCAAAGTACCCGGTTACGTGTGTCACTCCCTGAACTGTTCTCGATAAAGAGAATTTCATAAGAGTCCCATTAACTGTCTGAGATTAGACTACACCTTTAGTTATACTCAGAGGAAAGAAATTGAAGTCAGAAACATTGTTCTTATCTTACATGTGAAGGGCCAAACTGACTTATTTTAAGCTTTATGTGCCCTAAGAAGAAACTGAATTTTAATAATAGAAGGCTCTCTCCTCTCTTGCATGGTACTATTGGATGCATTATTTCAGTTGAGATTCTTACCAAAACTGAATTACCACCTCTTACACATATTTGAGACTGGGATAACAGTATTGTAAGTAAACTGATTCCACAGTACTGCTCTATGATACAGTATTTTAGAACATAGTGATGAAGTACTAAACAGTTCCCAAGCTGCCTTACATGACTTCTATTTGTCTTTTGGTGACACGTGAAAATCGCAGTCCTTTGCAAGTACACTCTGGGACCACTGAAACATAGATTCTGAAAGCCTGTTTTGCCGCTTCCACATGTGCCAGATCACTTTGAAACAGCATCTTTTTTAAAATTTACTTTTATATGTATTAGTTTCCTCTGCTTTTTAGTCTAACCTTCTGGGTTCCACTCCATAATAAAGAAAATGGCTACTGTAGAGATGTCTGGCCTCTGTAAGTAATTTTGTAAACACTTCTCTACCATGCCAGTGCAAGTCCAACAGTGGAAATAAGACCCTCATCAATCCTTTTGTCAGCATTTAAGTGACTTCTCCCCTGTGGCCTCATGCTTGCTAATTCAGGTTTTCCTTTCAAAGAGCCAGTCGTGTTGACAGACTGCTGTAGAAAGATACATGCTATTCTTTGATGTCATGAATTTTCTAAATAAGCTTACCTGGAAGAACAGAAGGCAAAGTTGTTAAATGACCTTGTTCAACCGCTTTTCAAAGTATTGTGCAGTTTCCAAGTGGTAGTTTCTGTAGACAATTAGCAGGCAGTGATTGCCAGAGAAAGTAGAATTCTTATGAGATATATCATTGTATGAATTTCATTAACTCTTACTTAAAAGTCTAACAAATATATACTGGCAATATTTTTAAAGCTAAATAATGTTAAGGAAAATGTCTTCTACAAAGTAACATGTATCAAAGTGAATAATATAGTCATTTGTTCTTTTATAATATTTATGAAACTGTTCCTATAAATTGAAATCTCATGGGCCGGGGAGTTAGCTCAGTGGTTCCGGCGCCTGTCTTGCAAGCGCAAGGGCCTGGGTTCGATTCCCCGGTAACCACATAACAATACTGGGTGTGGAGACCCACACCCAGCAGCAACCAGTACCACATACCACAGTGCCGGGCGTGGTGGCTCACGCCTGTAATCCCAGCACTCGGGAGGCAGAGGCAGGAGGACTG
>PVIR01007782.1:0-29323 GCA_004026965.1 Petromus typicus | reverse complement strand
CCCCCCCCCCCAAAAAAAATTGAAATCTCATAATTTATGTCCAAAGATCAAATTCTGTACTGGCTTCTATTTGTTTATATATTGAGTAACAGTTTTATTTGTGGCGCATCAGGATGTTTTCTGCCTTTTAACAAATACGTGCTTTTAAAATAGTTATTCTAGGTCAACACTTGCCTTTTAGATAAAAACTTTGAACTTAGTTCATTTCTTCCTTTTCTCATTTTAAATATAACTCCTCAAATATGTCAATTTGTATCAAAATGAATGAAGTCATGAAGTTGCTTTTTGCATGAGGGACTAACAGCTGAAATAAAAATAACCTAATATTTCTTGTTGCTAAAGAATGATTATGAGAATGTTACACAGAGGAAACCATGCTTAAAATAAAGGCTTCATATTACATTTAAAATGCGAGGGGAACTTTCAAGTATTCTGCTTAATAGAATAATGTATTGAAGAACCCTTGGAGAACTAATTATGTTTTTCAAATGAATTACAAATACATCATTTAGCTGCATTATAGTCTTACATGTGTCCTTTACAATTAATTACCATTAAATATTAGAAATATAAAATTGAAGATGCAAAGAAAACATACTTTAAATAAAGTGGTCCAGATGAATATTTTAATTTGAAGTATATAATGGGTCTGTAGATTTTTTTCCTTTTTATTATATCAACATATGAATCTGAAAACTTCTTGTGATAGAACTATATCAGCATAATACAGTATAATCCTATTGTTAATGACAATGATTTTATTAGACCTATTTTGACTTAGCTCTGGAATTTGAGCAATAGAGACATGCTTTTAGAACTTTTCACTATTTCTATTTCTAGCTGCCTTTTCATTTATTTCCAAAAGTCATGATTTTTGAAGCCTTTAACCCTAAAGGTCACAATTTTAGTAGGAACTGAAATTCTCCACCAGTACAGAGTCCCAGCACTAAGCTTTAATGAATTACTTAGGAGGTAAATATTGATTCTCTTATGAGGAAATAGCACTGTTCTCATTAGCTTCACCATTTTGCAGGAAAAAAAATTTTTTTTTCAAAGGTAGGCAGAAATGACAGAGACTGAATAATCTTAAATTAAAAATCTAATAAACCTCTATACTCCACTATTTGTGATGAGAAAATGCCGAGATGTGGAATCACGGAGTAGAAGGAGTTTTTCTGTTCCTAAGTGGCAGGCACTGGACTACATGCTGGGGACACCAAGATAAATGAAAGGTGAGCCCTTTCCTCGAAAAATTATAGCCTGAATTGAAACATCCCGAGGCCCAAGAATGGAAGAATCACAACAAACCGATATATTACGGACTAAATAGATCGACTTTCACTTGAACTTTGCAGGCAAAGGCTGCTTCTATTTGGAATATCTTATACAGGATAACTATTATCCTATGTAACTGTTGACAAAAAGAAGAGCAGAGCGAAGCATCAGAGATCAGGGCCAGGGATTTAGCTCAGTGGTGCCGCCGCTTAATCTTCCAAGCACAAGTTCATTCATTCAATTCCTAGTATTGGAAAAAACAAATCAGCGATCAGCTAGTACAACTTCTCATTTTGCAGAAAAAGAAAACCAGGCATGGAGAGGGTCCGGCAATTAGTGATTAGTTCTGAATCACATAGCAACCTAGTCGCCGTGGACACACCACGGGCCTCTTGTTTCTCAGTCCCGTCTTTCATGTGGGGATAAACACAGACTCTTTCCTTTAAACTCTCTTTGCATTCTCTCATTACTGCAGTGTTGAAAGCATCAGTACAAGAAGTTCATGGAAAAATTAAATTCCCATAATGTGTAAAAGAATCCCTTTTGTAGAATACTCATTGGATCAATAAAGAAATGTAAGGATAAGTTGAAAAAGTGGTTAAAAAGACATAGGGACCAAAGACCGAACAGAAAGTAAATCAGGAGAAACACAGTGGCAGGAAGGGGAGAGTCACACAAAATTAGAAAGTTTAAAATAATTAACCAAAAACGACTATTTAATGAGAAAATAGACCAAATTGAAATAAGTCTAATTTTATGCAATCTCCTTCAAACTTTTTTTTTTTCATAATGGCTTGATCTGTATTCAGTAGCTTCCTATTAAACCAAAACACTCTGTTATCTATCATATTTACATATCACCAACATTGTAATGACTGGCATATCAAATGATGATCCTAAGTCAAGATAATGCCCTAAAGCTCCTTCTGAACCAATAAAAGAAATTTCCATTATGTTTATGTAGTTTTATTGTTAACTACTTTTTATGTTCAAATTCTTAGACAGTGAGAAATGTATTCACAATAATATTTCTGATAATTATTTACAAATACATCTTAAGTTTATCTCAGTATTTCATGCTTCAGCCAAACTACAAAATAGAATTTTTACTTTAGGGAGAAAAATCCTGTATCCTTTCTGTCTTCCCAGATATGTTTTTGGATGGGGAGGGGCTTTGGTGATTTCTGACTTTTCCTTCCCTTTTTCTACTGAAACGTCAGATATGTAGCCTGTCATTTTTCTAGCTGCCCAATTGTTGACCACCTCAAGCCAAAGATGCTTTTTACAAATCTGTGTTAAATGAGGGAATTATTTCACTTCCTGTTCCCTTATGTCTTTCTTTTGGATATGGTAGCACATGAAGATTATAATGTCACTGGTTCCCAATTGTCCTGTTCGTGTAAGTGAGCTACAAGCAAGCAGCCTGGATGTGTTTTCCAGCATCCACCTAAGTGTCTGTGATAAATAAGTCATTGTCCACTGCTCACCAGAGCTTGCTTGGTGAAGCAGACCCTGGACTTCCTGTTTCTTTCATGTGTACATTGACAGCAGTCATACTCATTGACTACTATTTGGTCAGTGTCTGAGTTAGAAATGATACCAAGTAAAATAGAAAGGGGAGATCTAAACTCATGACATTTTTTAAACCCAAAAGTACTTAGTAACAGAAAAAATACTAATTTGAAATTTTCCAGCTATTATTACTATTCCCAGAGGGTGAATTTGAGACCACTACATGCTTTTTTATAAAGTAAACTTAAAATTGTTTGTTTGTTTATTTGTTTGAGACAGGGTCTTGCTATATAGTTCTGACTATCCTTACACTCTGTAACTCAGGCTGGCCTTGAACTGAAGGTGATCCTCCTGCCTCAGCCTCCAGAGTGCTGGAATTAGAGGCATGTACCACTATGCATGGCTAGTAAATTCAATTTGTATTTGGGTTTCTAAAAATAAATTTCCAAAAGACACCTTGACAAGGCATAAAATATGTATTGTAATAAACATAGGTCAGTAAAGACAAAATGGTATAATGAACATAAATCAGAGTTGTGGTTCAATTAATCAAATGCCAGAAAATTCTTTTATTGTATTTTCTTTTCTAATTGGAATCCTGGAAGATGGATACGAAATGATCATCTTTATCAATTCAAACATCAGTGGACAATTAATCTTTACATTTCTTGTAGTTCTGTTTTATATATAAAGAGTTCCTAATTCCGTCATCATAAAACAGGCCTCTTCTGTGACTGAGGCTGCCCTTTCTCTTCTACCTTATGTCCACTGTGGAATCATCATCCTTGTAGGATATGACAGCAGTCATGTTAGGCTGTGCTGTTGACAAGAGTGATTTGCACAGGAAGAAGGAAACCAAGGAAAGGTCATGAAAGAAGGGGGAAGGGGGATCAAAGACTCTTAAACCACATTAGCAAAGACAAGAGGAAATGGAAAGCAGGGGCTTTCTGAGAAGGATGACAAACATACTAGATTGCGTAGTTGAGCCTGGATAGAGGACAAATAAGAATTGAATGAACTCTTTTGCGAAAATGAGCATCCTGGAATTTGCAGAAAGGGATCTAGTAGCTTCATCGTATTTTCAAACCACTTAGATATCATGTAAAAAATGCACATATGCACTACTTAATAAAGAAAGGTCAATTCTGCCATAGTGATCAATGAAACATAATGCAGCAAATGAGATAAGGCTTTTCTTAATGTATCAATGCCGGAACACTCAAATTTATCTTTTCAGTAAATTGTGCAATTTTTAAAAAAATGTTATCCCATCTGTTATAGTCTAAATGAACTGCTGTTTAAAGCCAACTCTACTCTTATACTTACATATTAAAAATGTCAAATAATTTTGTGGAAAACTGCTGTCATCAGGATTCACTTGGAAAATATCTGGTTTGTCCCTGTCTTTCCCATTTATCAGATAGCCTGTGATTCTTCTGAGTCAGTGTGGCTCTGTATATCTGCCAGTGTTGTTTTGTTTTTTGGACAAAATTGCTTTGATTATAGTTAATGACCAGCCTTGAAAGATTTGTCATGGCTGTGATCCTTTGTTCACTCAGCACCAACTGTGTCATTTGTATGTTACCCAAACCAGGCCGCTGAACTTAATCATCTTCTTCCGAAGAAAAATATCTGCCTTCATTCTCCACATAGTGTCTCTCGCTTCCCCATGCCTCATTTTTTTTTTTTAAGATGCCAGGTTAAAGGGAATTAAGATTTTAACCTCAGCGTGTACCATAACTCTTTCTTGGTTTATAGTTTCTGGGAGGTGCAGAAATGACTACATATTTCATCCATCAATTACAAAATTGCCTTTCTATTTCAAAGTCATTAGAATTGATTTCTACCCAGAACTATCTGAACTTTTTCCTTCAAAGTGTATCTAAGAGTCAGTTCAAATGTCACATTTTCTTCTCCGAGTCTTCTAACCTTGGTCTTCATTAATTCCATGTATAGTTTTGTTCACTTGTCTCCTTTCCTTATCCATGATTTCTTGCAGGGCATAAACCATGCTGTCTTTGTTATTTCTACATTGCTTATGCATTGTACAGATTGAACCCAGTCATGCACTGAATACACTTATTTGCTTTGAACATATACTCAGTGTGTTCTTATTAATGCTGGCCAGTGATCTAGATCAGAGATTGGGAAACTTGCTAGAGCACTACATCCAATCTGTGGACTAGAAGTAAAAATGATGTTTGTAATTTTAAAAGATCATAAAAATAAAAACACAAAGAATATGAAACATAGACCATATATAGAGTAGAAATGCTGATATATTTGCTAGCTGGCCCTTTACAAGGAATACATAGTTGGGCAGTATTCTAGATGGTAGGAATATAACATTCAATTACACTGACAAAATTCTCTTTGTAGAGCTGTTTTATGTGGGACATGTATCCACCTTTGTTATTTATACAATACTGAGAAATAATACATTTTCAGTGAGTATCATTGAAATGAATGAATGAGGCATTAATGGAATCCATCCTCCAGTATCATTCAAAGACAATACAATAAAATGTTGTATTTCAAAGAATCTTTCTGTTAAGAGTCTCTTCATACATAGCTTTTATAGAGAAAAAATTTAAACATTATGTACTTATCAAGACATTTCCTTGATATGTAATAATGACTTCTTACTTTAATGTAACTTTAATTCATGACAAAATCCTATTATCTGGACTCTTTGTGAAAGGTAATCATAATTATATTTGATTCTGAAACCATTCTAAAATGATGATTATTTTATGAGGAATCATTTTGTATATATGATGGTTAAAACAACGACGGAGATTTTATTCTTTCTATGAGTTTCTATGCTTGAGTTCTCCACTTTTGTGTTTTTGTAGAGCTTGAATTCAGGTGGAATTGTTTTACTTCGCTTTTGTTCAAATAAATAGTCTTTAGTTTTAGGCTCAGAGGTAGGTAATATTATGGTAACTTTTCATAAATAAAGCTACAGATGTACTTAATCCTTCAAGAAAGCACGAACCTCTTTGAAACTGATGGCATAATAGCATTGGTAGAAGAGTATACAGGTCATAGTTACTTTCTTATTGCTGGGACAAAACACTTAACAGTCAGAATTTAAAAGAGAAAAGATTTATTTTAGCTCACAGTTTATAGAAGTTTTACTCCATAGTCATCTGGCTTCAAGGCAGGGGGCAGCACAGTACAAGGGTGTGGCAGAGGAGATAGTGCATTGTCTAGAAGGCAGGAGACAGTCAGCAGTGAGCTTTCCTTTCCCTTTTTATCCCATCCGTAGTACAAGTCTACTAGCTGGTGCCACCGACACCCAGGATGGGCCATGACAAACCAATCAGTGCACTAATCCAGTTATCAATCTATTAATCCAGTCTCCCATACCCAGGATCCAGCCATCTGTGCACAACCCCACCGTGAGCACATTTGGTCAGGTGGGGGAGTTATATATAAATCATAAGAACATAGGAGAGAAGAGAAGGGTAGAAGTGTGACAAACCTGAAAGTTGAGAGTTGGATCTGAAAAACCACAGATAATGATGGTGATAAAAAGAATTGTGCAGTTATCATCTCCAAACCTTGAGTAGCAGAGTTCTCCACTCAGTGTCACTTTTCCACCCTAGTGCCTCTATCCAAGTCAGTTTTCTGTTGTAGCATTCACCTGTCTCCCATCGTGAACCCTCCTTACCACTAAGTAATTTCCTGTATACTTGTCTAGTTCATAAACATTCAAGTGAAAATGTAGATGAGAGAAAAAAGATAATAAGAAGCAAAGTGATTCTTTGCAAAAGGGAGGGGAACCAAAAGATAGGGGAGAGTAGAGAAAGAGGATGAAAAAAATGAAATTAAGATGTGTTATATAATGGACTAACTCCCCACAAGGAATATAATCATTATATATTACAAAATGCTAATAAAAATTAAAAAGACAAGAGAAGCAGATGAAGTATACGACCTAAAAGAATAATCACATGACCTTTTATTTAAATCTTTATTTTCATTGGCTTTTTAATCTGAAATGCACTTTCTCCTCATATTATCTTGCATACTTCCTCCTAGGTACTGTACTGCTCTTAGTGGAAATATTTTTGCATTATTAAAGAACTTCTTGTTTCTTGCATAGGTTTAGGGTTGACAAAATGAAGATTTAAGGTACAATAATGGAGAATCTCAATTCTAGATGAAGGAAAGTGAAACACAGTACTACTGTATGTTCTGATTTACTTTCAGTTTCCTGACCTTTGTCAAGACTAATGAGATTATCTAATATAGAAAATAGATAAAATTCTTAATAAACTTGCTTTATTGACAATGCTAGGGACCTTGTGAAATTCATGGTTACACCAGCAAGCCTGATGTGCTACCAAGTCGCTACATTGTGAAGAGACAAATATGGGAAACCACGATTTTGTTCGCTGAATACAGATAGTCCATTCCCAAAGAACTGTGTCATTTACGGAGCTTTCCATCGAAGGAGGCTGGAATGCTGGCTGATGATGAAAAAGCAACATTTGTTTATTCTAATTTTAGCACAGGACTTGTGTTTATAAAAGCAGTCTTTCATTATACCAGTTTGATTCTGTATCCCTTGTGTGTATAGGGAGAAAGAAGTACTTTTTCTTTTCTCTCCAGGTTGATAGCTGTCCAGGTCCTCTTAACAGAGACAGGTTGATAAAAGAAAAGCATACATATTCATTTAATACATGTAACACATATAAGTTACAGATCACATAGGAGACTTAGTAAGGAAATGAACCCCCAAAGAAATGGAAACCTGAATATTTTTATGCTCACATTTGGTAATGAAGCAGATAGTTGTGGAGAAGTACGATTGGACATAGATTGTAATCTCATGGTAAGTACTAAAGACTCTTTATTCAGACTCTTTTCAGTGCTCTAGCATCTCCAGAGAAAAAGATTTGCCTAATTTCCTCTGGATATAAGAGGAGAGCCTCTGAAATGCAGGTTTTTATGACCTGTGTCAAGGAAAACAAATCAGGGCAAAGTTTTTGCTGTTTTCTCCAGGGAAAGGACACATTGTGGGATATATGTCATAAATCCATTATTAATGAAACCAAGTATTACACTCGTACATATAAAATAACCCCAAAGAACATGAATGTACTCACTCAATAGGCATTTATTAAGGAAATATTATGAGTTTAGTGTTCCTGGAAGCACAAAAGAAGAATGTGTGCTCCCTTTCCTTGGGATATTACAACTCACAAATAAGATAATTATACACAAACTTATACTAAAATATTATTTCATAAGTTCTCATATATCCTAGATTTCCTAAAAGTATCTCAATTCATCATCACATCATGTGTTAACATTTTTATGCAAAAAATGACAAATTCTGTGGCAATAAGACTCAAGAGAAGGATAAGATCACTAGAGCTGTGGTAGTGTAAGCAGTTTTCACAGAGCAGGTGAGGTGGTTTACTTGTCTTACAAATACAGTGTCATCGATTTCTAGATAATTTTGTAGTTAAACTTGTTGCTATTCTCCCATGAATTTGCTATTTGTAATTTTCTTTTTATGTTCTGTTTTCCTCGTTCACAATAATGCAGAATTGGAAGAGATTTTATTTCCTTTTTCAGCTTTATTGAGGTTTAATTGACAAACAAAAATTATATATATACTTATATATTCAAGGTACATAACATAATGTTACATATAGATATACACTATGAAATTATTTTATAATCAAGGTAATTAGCCTATCACTATCTCACAGTTACCTTTTGTTTGTTTTGGATTATTTTTTTGTGTTATTTCAACACAGATTCTGCGAGAATACCCATTCAAACACATTTCACTGTAATAGCTCATAGTAACTTAGAATAAATTATTGCAGCACATTTGAACTTGGTCAGTTTATGCATTCATAGTCAGGCAGTGAATCTCATTCAGTTGTTAGTTTTTGAATATTTGTTCCATGGTTAAAAGAAAAAAAAATTACATGAAGATCTCAACAGCCTTTCTTTTTTTTTTTTCTTTTACCATTGAAATAATAAAGAGGAGCAGTTCAGACCATGTCTCTCACAACTTTCATGGAGTACAGCAGTCACGTCTTTAAGTCATGCCTCTTTCACCTGTAAGACTGATCATTTACAAGACCAAAATGGAGGGAAGCAAAAGGCATCTTTCTGGACACAACTTTTCAAATATATATATACATGCACACATACATGCACACATAGGTATGTAAAATGGTAGGGTGCAATAGCATTTCTACTAATTGCAATCAAAATGTGCTGCTTTTAGGAGGCTGAAGAGGGAGGATCACAAGTTCAGTATTAGCCAGTTAGCAAGGCCCTGTCTCAAAAAAAAGCTGGAGATTTAGCTTAGTACAAAGGCTGCAGGTCTTATCCCTAGTGCTGCAACATATATATACACATATATACATACATATATATATGTGTATATATAAAAGAAATTGTGTGTGTATATATATATATATATATATATATATATATATATATATATATAAAATAGTCATCAGAAGACATGCATTCTAGTATCAATTTTCTACTGACTATATATAGAGGAAAGTATGTAAGTCTGTAACCTTTATGTAAAACAAAGGAGCTGGTCAATGTACAAAATTGTACAAAATTATATATATATAAAAGAAATTGTATATATATATACACAAAAAAACTAAAATTAGTGATTTAATCTGAGAAACATCACTGGGGAGCTGAGGCTCTGGTCAGTTGAGTTTCTCAGAAGTCAATATATTTGATGGTTTTAAAAAATCTATTTACAAACATCAGCTCCACATTCCTATAGCCTCTTTTTATTAAAGGAAACCCTACAAGCCAAAAAAATGGAAGTTTTCTGAAGTTGGACATATGGCTGATGTCAGAAGCTCAAATCATGTTATATAGAGCCAAATACTGAGTTAAACCTCTCAAGGCTGATGCTCGTTAGAACCCCACACAGGAGCCTCTAATAGGGTGTGCAGGATTCCGGCTGTGAAAGCGGAAGTCTGAACATGGAACTACTCACCTGGAAAATCAGGTGCCTCTAAAACAGAGAGGCACCACTGCCTCTGGCACTGGGAGTGTGATATTTTATGGTAAATCAAATGAGCGGAAGTCTCAGGGCCAGAGTCCTATCAAGCATAGTGGGGAAGAATTCCAAAAGCACTGAACATTTGATGAGGCCCTCGTGAAAAACATTGTTGGTTTTAAAACTGTTTTTACAAACACTTTCCAGTTGATTTCAAGTCTGTAATTTACATTTTTCCATCTTCTTCTCTCACATTAGTTTTCATTTAATCTGGCTCCTTTCTCAGCACACGGACTTTTCTGTACAGGAGAATCTGTTTTTTAGAATACAACGGAATGCAGCCTCAGTCTTTCAGTGAGCTAAATGATTCTTCGGTGGACAAAACATGAGATTGTACAAGAAAGTTGTTCCTCTCCTGTCTTCCGGGGTCAACCCTGGCCTTTCTACCTCTAAGCTTTTTGATCTAGATGAAGATAATGGCTGTGTAATATCCAGCTCCCCCAATTCTAAAAGCAGGAATAATAATGCCTTGAGGATCTAAAATAAAAGTTCACTCAGCCCCCAGGATATTGGATGCCTACCCAGTTTCTAATCTTCCTGAATAGTGATTCACACCTCAGAGGTAATTTTGGATTTCAAATGGCTTTCCACATCTACATAAATAATTTCTGGACTATTTGCTATTTTAAATTAGCCATGCCACTGTTCCTCTCCATTAGCCTACATAATTGAGAGTTCGCTATATAATACATGATGCCTATAAAAGAAATTGAACATTCTGAATGGTACATTTTTGATGGGTACAGTTTCAGGTGTAAAAGCCTAGCTAGGTTACTTTGTTTTTTTTCCACAGTGATATACATATGTGTCCCTATTTAAACAAACCCAATAAGTTATGGCATTATTTTATAAAGTTAATACATTAAAAGTGCTTTTCCAACCTTTGAAATCTTTTACTTTTTAAAAAATTCAACTATGAGAACTAAATTTCTGTTATTTGTAATTTAGCAAGTTCGTGGTATTTTTCATAGCCTCAAGAACAAAGACAGTTGTATCTATGGAACACACTTGCAAGGTGTTGTACAAAGTGACATGCTCCCAAATGAGTCTTCTTCTTTTTCCTCATTCTCTTTTTCCTCCTGTGCACATTATTTTTCCTCACCTCCTAATAATTCTGGGGAAATTTTGATGTATAAGTTATAAAGTCTTAATTCTACTTTCAGTCATCTGTTGAACACTGCCTTTATGCAGCTATCTTTTTCAAATGACAAATAATTTCAGATACAGAAATATGTTAACATTAGGAACTATTTTATCAAATAGTCTCTGTTTGTGGAGAACAGCTGTCTCTAGGAGCTGGGCTTGGTAGCATATGCCTGTAATCCCAACTGTGTATGAGGCTGAGGCAAAAGGATTAACAAATTCGAGGACAGCTTGAAGAATTTAGCGAAACTTATTTCAAATAACAAAATGTAAAAGGCTGGAAATGTAGTTAAGTGCTCCCATGCTGCAAAACAAAATGAAAAATCGAAAGAGCCCCCTAACTGTTCATGCTTATAGAAACTATTTGCATCTAAACTCTAGCGTTGTAGCTAGAGTTTTAAAAAATGAGCCTAAGGTACATTGACCAGCTCCTTTGTTTTACATAAAGGTTAAGGACTTACATACTTTCCTCTATATATAGTCAGTAGAAAATTGATACTAGAATGCATGTCTTCTGATGACTATTTTAGTACGTTTTTCTATTATAACATAGAAGATTACAAGATTATATGTGCTTACAATCCCAACCGTGATAAGCCTGAGCTCATCTTGCCTTGTTCTTCTCACTAGAGAATTTGTATCCCAGATTAGTATGCAGACTCTTAGAGTTTCACAGTGAAAATTATCGGTATAGAATGTTAGAGTCTTAGATCTGTTTAGCCAACAAATATTTTTATACTGTGTAGTTCACAATTTGAGGCCTGTTTGGTTAATACTCATGACTACTTCCATTAGCACCATAGATAGAAAAATTCCAAATTTCAGAGAAGCAAAAATGAGAAACTGGGTTTTATTGGTAATTTACTGATAATATTCCTTTTAGAGAAATGGAACTCTCTAACTTTTTGTCTTTGGAATAATTATTAATATTCTCTTTCCTCTTGATTTTTCTAAGAGAATGAGAACTACAACCGCATCGCTATAAATAGTAAATATATTTACCTCATCCCCGTGTATGCGCCTTTTCCAATTTGGAAGAGTAACCATGTTGCTCTCACAATTTCAGCAGCTTCCCTAACAGTCTCTGTGGCAGCAGCAGCCTTGAATGAAAGGTACAGGAAAATGGGGCTGGTGATCACAAGCAGAGAATGCGAGACTTTTAAACATTTTATGGATTGAATTCAGGCAGGGCTCCCCTACTTTATTATTGAAGGTGTTACTATTTTCTTTCATGCCTTTGGACATCCCAGAAGAATGGGAACTGGCTGAGTCCAATATCTGTCTCACTGGCCTTTCACAAATGGTAATTAATTCCAGCCTAGAGACAGAGAAGGCCTTTTCTGATAAGACTTTTGTTCTTTTTGCCTGGTGAACATTGAAATCAAATTGGCGGGGAACTGGAGTGCTTTCCCCTCTTGTGTCCGTTCACATCTCTAAACCTCCCGACCCACAGTATTTGGTTTTTTTTCTTTGTTTGTTTGTTTTGTTTTTGTTTTTTTAATTATTTTTTAATCTTTATTGGTACACTACATATACGCATCATGATTGCACTCCACAGTGGGGATTTTTACCAGTATAAGATACAATTTAATTCTCATTTTTTCCCATAGCCCTACCAACCCTACCACCCCCCATATACATAAAATTTGTTTCCTTACTTTTTTGTTACAGTCTCATCATTTTTTCCCCCTTCTCCCTATTTTACATTGAGCATTTTCTATTTCACAATATATAACATACAATGCTAGGACTCTCTTACATCTTTATTTTCTCATAACAGAGAAACGATGCAATATGTACCTATCTGTGCCCTATTTATCTCACTTATGAGGATAGCCTCAAGGTATGTCCATTTAAGTAGAAATGATTCAAACTTATCTTTTTTTTTTTTTTTTTTTTTTTAGGTTTTTTGAGACAGGGTTTCGCTTTGTGGTTCAGGCTGGCCCTGAGCTCAGCCTCAAACTCACATCACAGCAATCCTCCTGCCTCTGCCTCTCGAGTGCTGGGATTACAGGCGTGAGCCACCACGCCCGGCACTGTGGTATGTGGTACTGGTTGCTGCTGGGCGTGAGTCTCCATGCCCAGTATGGTATGTGGTTACCGGGGAATCAAACCCAGGCCCTTGCGCTTGCAAGACAGGTGCCAGAACCACTAAGCTAACTCCCTGGCCCAAACTTATCATTTTTTATGGCAGAGTAATACTCCATTCTGTAGAAGAACCGCAGCTTTTTTATCCAGTCTCAAGTTGATGGACACTTGGGTTGTTTCCAAGATGTAGCAATCACAAATTGGGCTGCTCTAAACATGGGTGCACATATGTCACTGTGATATGAGTCTTTTAATTCTTGTGTGTATATACCTAGCAGGGCAATGGCCGGGTCAAATGGGACCTCCAATCCTAGCTTTTTGAGGAATCTCCAAACTGATCTCCACAGGGGTTGTACGAGTCTACAGTCCTACCAACAGTGGAGAAGGGTTCCTTCTTCTCCGCAGCCTCGCCAACATTTTCCGTTAGCTGAATCTGAAATGGCAGCCATTCTATGTGGAGTGAGTTGAAATCTCAATGTTGTTTTCATCTGCATCAACAATGTGGGAAAAAATCTTTACCAGCTGTTCCTCAGACAAAGGGCTACTATCTAGAATATGTAAAGAGCTCAAAAAAATCAGCCCACCCAAATTTAATGGCCCAATTCAAAAATGGGTATCTGAAATGAACAGATATTTTTCAGAGGAAGAAGTAAGAGCAGCTAAGAAGCATATGAAGAAATGCTCAACATCATTAGTCATTCGAGAGATGCAGATGAAAACACCCACAGTATTTGTGAGACCAGACAGAGGCAAACAGACTTGTCTGAGATTCTTTGGCCCTGAGTGCTGTCTAAAAGACTTGGCCTTTCTAATATGTACAGAAATGACTTGAAGAAATTCTAAGCAACCTCAAATACAAACCTAAGGTAATGACCATGATTAAAGGGAGCCAACATCTCATTTGTATCCACTCTAATTCATAATTCTAATTTATTTAAATGGTTATCTTTGTTCTTTGGAATTCTAATTAGCTGAAGGATGCTGGTGCAGATAATACTGCCTGACAATGGAAATTATTTCCTCTGCATCCACAGCTACCTCTGCTCACTTCTTAGAAACTGTGTCTTGACATCATCCCTCTTGTCAGACCTCCCCCTTTTGCCGTTTGGGGAAAATTTGTGGTGGTGAAGCTGGAAGGAGAAACCATCCTTCGGGACAATTTTAAAACCTCAGTTGCTCATTAAAAATGCTCCTTGAAATAGCAGCTATCACTACCCTTTTATAATTTTTTATGATTTTATAATGTTTTCATTTCTATATTCTATTTTTATTAGAATATTTAAAGCTATTAGTGAATAAATAGTTTCTCTCAAATTACTTGGCCATCAAACTTATCTTTCACCTTATGATTCTTAAAATTTCAAACCATCTTTACATGAGAAATGAATTAACTAGGTTTTAGTGTAAAACAGTGCTTTCTCTTTTGTTCCTCCTTCCCTACTTTTTATTTCTTTAGATCTGTCCAGCTGCCCTGTATTTATTTGTTGTTTGAATGTTCCCTACTTCCCCATTGAAATGTAAACTCTACTCTATTAACTCCCAAAGGCTGCAGTGCCTCTAACAGTGTCTGGCAAATATTTATACATGTTTTTCAGTATTTTTTTGTACTACTGATTGATTTCCATTAACTATCCTGTTTGCTTATTTCACATGTATGATGATACCTGAGAAATCATCCTTTGGAAAATACAGTTAAGAATCTCAGTCATCTTACTAGTTTTTTGAAGATTTTTGTGCAAACTTGAGTATCGGTGTTGTACATGTGGCACCATACTTTCTGATTTACCTGATACTGCCTTGTCACTTATGTTTTCTTTTTTGGAAATTCTCTTGTTCACCAAAGTTCCACCCTCAGCCTTGCCTCTATCACTGGACATGGTCGCCCTCCGTGGGACCTTCCACACTCATGAGTTCTAGAATGTATGTTATATATTGTGAAATAGAAATACTCAAAGCAAAATAGAGTGAAGGGGAAAAATAATGAGATTATAACACAAAAGAAAGGAAACAAAGTTTATGTATATGCGGGGTTGGGGTGGTAGGGTGGGTAGGGTTATGGGGAAAAATGAGAATTAAGTTGTGTGATATATTGGTACAAATTCTCATTGTTGAGTGAAATCATGATGTGTATATGTAATGTATCAATAAAGATTTCATTAAAAAAATAAAATTGATATGTAGAGGGATAGAGCCCACCCTTCTCTCTGGAACTTCAAACTTATATACACAAATACCCCCTGGACAATTCTAGCTAGATGTCTCACAGGCATCTTCAGTTTAGCATATTAAAATCTTAACTGTACATTTTCTTCTGCAGTTGCTTTAAAATTTTTTTTTCATAAGTAGTGCCACCATTCAGTGAGTTTCATTACCTGGGAACTAGGTATGAACTCCGCCTCTTCCTTTTCTATAAACTCCTTACCCCATAGTCTTTGTAGCCTATGACTATTTCTTGACTATTACTCTGTATCTTCCTAATTGCCGCTGTCCTCATACCATCTCTCCACCATCCTCTACTAAGACAGTAGCTTCCCCATTTAGATTCCATTATGTCTTAAAGCTGTTGAGCCTCTAGGTACTCTTAGGTTCCTTTACTTGAACACAGACACTTACCTTTCCACCTTTCCTAGCCCCTCCCACCCACTGTATCTTGTACTTTTCTGTGTGGTTTTCTACAAGTGTTTGTCCCATTGAGGTTTTCTCTCTTCCTTTTGTTCTGTTGCTACCCAACTGTGATTCCGCTATCAGACATTTCAGCACTGTAGAGTCCGTGTCATTCACTCTTTAGTTGCTCCTGTCTTTGCAGCTTTAACCCTAGCAATAGGCACTGTTCATTTTCTCTTCTACTGTTCACAGTAGAACTAATCCTGTGAAGTAATAGCATATGACAGTGATATGTTGATTGGGTCCATTGCTAGCAAGAGAAAAACTTAAAATGCATTAGATACAACTTTGAAAAGAAAACATCTCTCCCACTATATCCACTTGATTCTGAAAACCTGTGATTACTATAATTATTGAGAGGTTTCTGTAATGTGAATACTTAACTGGTGTCTTATGTGTTGAAAATTATTCAAAAGAGATTAAAAATATGGCATCTGTTGTACTGACAGAATTTTCTTTAGGATTACATGAATTAAGTTTGGTAGAATGAAGGGATATAATTGAAGACAAGGAAGAAAAATCCTGGCATGGCACCTCATCATCTTTATATTTTTTCCCCTGATTAAGTGCAACACACTAGCACATATTTTTTTCAAACATAAGTGGTCCCCATCTTACACCTGGGTTGGAGACAAATGTAGGGCATGTTGTTGTTTGAATTCTGATTACTCAAGTAATTACTCAAGGGAAAACTTCATTTGAATGGCAGTTTTTTGGAATCTGGAATGCAATTTTTCACAGAAACTATGTTGTAAGTGGTAGTTGGGATCCCAAAGGGTAGCCAGGAATGTCACCAAAATACTGTACATTTGCAGTGAAACACATTTGTGATACTACTGTGACAATAACTGAGACAAAAGTGATAACACTGAATAAGAAAATTTGTAAATTTTTCCCTCGAGTGACAGAGCCTGAGAAAAAAACAGGTTACATTATGAGAGGCTGAAGAAATACAAGATTATGTGAAGTCTCAGTAAGAAAGTCATGAACATTGGAAAAGTTTTAAATGACACATGTTCTTTATCAAATAGGACATTTTAAAACTTGTGAATTTTCACTTTGCTTTTTTGATAAGGGAGGCTTTATTGTGAGACTACTATTCTGAGATACAGGTCAGTTTTCAGCTAATTACTAAGGTAAAAAAAAAAAGAGAGAAGGGTGAAGATGGTTCAGTATGGTGCAGGAGATACCTTTTGAAAGGAGCACCTATGCAAATGTGAAAGATAAGGAGCAAATCTATGTACTTAAGCATTCCACAAATACCACCCTTGCAAAGGAAAAGGAGTTCTTTTTGCTTAGTTCTCCGCCATTGTTCCTTTGTGTCTGTGAGGAGAGGAGCTGTAGTAAATGAGAGAGGCTGTTCCTCATTACGGACATGCTACAGCGAGGAAGGAGCAGGCAGCTGAGCTGAGGTAGGAAGAGGGTCACTTATCTGTTCCTGTTTTCCAGTCACATGGGGTAGCTCTGGCCGAGGAGGGGACATGTGGGGAGTGTGCTGCTTTCAGGCAGGTGGGAAAGGTTGTGAGAACCATATAGAAAAAAAGGATTTTACTTCTGTCACACATTAGAAGTGGAATCTTCCTTTGGTGGCCTTAGAATTCAGTAACGATTTTCATTGTTTTCAATCATGCTGTATTGAGATTGATTTTTACTTGAATGTGGTTTCAAAATTATGCACGTGTAATAAATGTGCCAAGATCACATCGATCGAGCTGTCGGTAAGAAAAGGAAATGAGGTGCTCCTTGCAGCATGGGCACTGCAGTGAGGAATTCAGGGGGAAGGACGGCGAGCCACAGGGTTTTCTCTGCTCTTCAGTGGCTGACTGCCAAACGTTCATTCAACAATTTTTCTCGTGTGATGTGTGCTTTCACCGCATGCTTATAGGCACAGGGGAAGTCGGACCGGAGATACAGTAATAAACGTGATATTGTCTCCCCCGTAATATATTTTGCAGAGTGTGGGGAAAGGATACCGACAAGTAGATAGGACATTGTAATCAGTTGTCTTAAGTGTTAATGTGAAGGTTCTCTTAATGGTATCCATGGAATAATCACCTAATGGATGCAGGAACTAACGGGGCATTTTGGCCTGTGCCTGAAGTCCTAGCTACTCTGAGGGCTGAGGCTGGAGCATCTCATTTTCAAGGTAAGCCTGAGCAATGTAGTAAGACCTTGTGTCAAGGAGAGGAAAGAAGGGAAGATGGAATGGAAATGCTTCCTAGATCGTTCTAAACTGATACTGAAAGATGTGTAGGAGTGAAACAGAGAAGTGAGAGGCAAATGTTCCGAGAATGAAAAATAATGTTTTTCACCCAACTGGATGGCAACAAGCCATGGAGAAGACTAGGAAAGAAGCCAGAGTGATTTCTGTCAGTCGTATATCTTGTTGGAAAATACTGCTCTACCATGAACATTTATATAATCCAAAAAAAAGACAAAAAGTCCGTTTCAAGGCATTGAAACATGGCCAGGGGTTGAGAAGTTAAAAATCTCGAATAAGAAAAGTAACAGAAAAGTGACATATATCTCCCTTTGGGGTATTTTCCAATTCCTGGTGCATACCACAGAGAAGTTGGCAGAGGTTTCAGTCATTTTATGGAGCTGGGAGATCAAGAAAAAAAAGTCAGTGGCTGTAGTCATAATCAGCACGTAAGGGGACAACATTCAAAGAGAAGGGATGAGTAGAGAAATGAACTTTGCACTTGGTAGTTTTTACCCTTACATAGTTTTTCAAATACTTAAACTGCCCATGTCATGAGAATACCTAACTGGTCGAACTGAAAGTGACTGAAAAGCGAACTGAAAGTGACTGAAATGCAAACTGGAATTTTCTCTGGTCTCATTGTACTGAAGAAACAACAGTTAATGTTGGGAACCTTCCACAGAGGAGTAACCCCCAAAAGTAGCCAAGCATCTCAGTTGGGACCCCTGAACAGCCCATTCTGTAAGGAGTAGAGTGATCCAGATTTGGATTGAACTTTGAAAAGTGTGCATCTCAACCTTGCAGTTTTTTCACTTCTTGACAACAGTCTTTTGCATGGAATAACTAGGAAGATTAGTTTTGAGAAGTCCTTTTACAAGTCACTTGGTAGTGAACAGGGTGGTTTAAGTGGAGTGGTGAGTACAAAAGCCATGGTTATGAGGAGGTTATAGATTTTTGAAAGAAGTTGGGAAAGTGACTATGGAAAGGATGATGGAGTTTGTTAAAATTGTAGACCATGAATGTATAGTATCATCAATCTATATGGCTCTGTAGTCTCCTGTAGTAATATTGGCAAAGAAATATGATGTTCAGTTGGACCACTAAGTTTACACATATTTGGAGTCTAGTTTTTTGTTGTTGTTGTTTTTGTTTTTGTACCAAGTATCAAACTCAGGACTTTGTGCTTACAAGGCAGGCACTGGAACCACTGAGCTAAATGGTCATCATACTTGAAATTTTGCTAGGAAAGTTTCACAGAAATAAAATGTAGAAGGGAATTGGAGGGATTAGAAAGACAGGAGTTAGAATTCCTTTGGTGGGAAGTCACAGCCAAGCTAACAGGGGTGCTTAGGAAGTATTAATTATTCTAATTTAATGTGAAATTGGGTGGTTCCTCTCTATGGTCAAGAAATTTAATTATTTTAGAGTCAGATCTCATTCTTCTACATTTCCTTCATGGTCACAAGGTAGCTGCCATAGCTGTAGTCATCATATCTTCCTTCAAAGTGGGAAGACAGGAGAGAGAAGGAAATGCCAGGTAGACTTGTTATTTTTTCCAAGCAAACTTTGACTTACATCTCACTGGCAAAACTCTGTTACATGTCTAGCCGAAAAAAGGGTGCTAGTAACCAGGATATTTAGGTCAGTCATGTCTGAAGGCAAGACACAAGGTGCTTGATCATGGTTGTTGAGTTACTGAGTCACCATTCCCTGCAACAAAGCAATAGATCAACCACCGACTCTAGTCTGACTGGGGAAAGAGGTCAGGGTGAAAGGGGCTGACAGTTGCAAACAAAGTGGAAAGATTCAGAGACAGAACTCATGTTTTAAGACCAAAGAATAGGTATAGCAGGAGAAATCACATGAAGGAGATGGAATCATAGGAGCTCTTGGTCAGAAAAAAGTGTGGATGAGTTATTTTGTATTATATTTGAACTTGCATTATTGAATTGGTGTTCACTGCCATCTTGAGTAAGATGTTTGGAGCCAGTGAATGCAAGGCACAGAGGCAAAAGGGCAGGGCAGAGGGAGGAATACTTGTGGAGAGTATGGGATGTGGATAGTAGATCATATGAGTATCCAGATAATCTACAAAAGAAGAAATAAGTATGCATTAAGATTTATTTTAGGGCCTGGGATGTAGCTCAATGGCACCAAGCAAAAGGTCCTGAGTTCATTCCCTGGTACGGGAAAAAAAAAAGATTTTATTTTAAAATCATATAAGAAATCATTGATCATATTCAAATCAGTTTCCATTCTTTGTAACAGAGACATCCATTTGCATTTGGTCTTACTTTTCAAAAGAAGGCAATTCATATTATGCATTTGTATGATAGAAAGATTGGATGTGATAAAAGCCTTCGAGTTTTCATTTTCCTAATGATATCTCATTCATTCTATGATCAGACTTGCTAGTACAACTAGTTTTCGTAGGCCTCAGCATTGTAGAGATTTCCCTTCGCTTCCCCATGCATCACTTCCCCTTTCCCTCTCCCCATTCTGCAT
Source organism: Petromus typicus (assembly GCA_004026965.1). NCBI lineage: Eukaryota > Metazoa > Chordata > Mammalia > Rodentia > Petromuridae > Petromus > Petromus typicus. The sequence goes on along the minus strand of PVIR01007782.1, from coordinate 8,864 downwards.
TCCTTTCCTCTTGTCCTTTCCCAGCTTTCTTCCTTTTCCATTTCAGTCTTGTATTTTTTCTTTTCTGTTTTTCCTTTCCTTTCTTTTTAAAATTCAAGTAGTAGGAATCATGATGGCATTTATACATTTGAAGGAGGAAACCTTTCCGTGTAGAGACATACTATTTCCTCATATGCTCTACTGTGTCAAAATCTGCTCTGCTACCTGAATTTTTACAAACCTGGAATACATTACAGTTAAAATGTGTTTAAGAGGACCAATTTACTTAATAAAACAATAATGACATGTGTGCACAAGTATTTTCACATGTAGGCACCTGTGTGTATCCGTGTATATAGCTACACAGTGCTTTATTTTCAGTAAGGGAAAACAGGTTTCTTTCCTCACATAGACTGCTTATTATAACATTGCAATCCCATGTTTAGACAGGTAATTATTAAAACTTATTAGTCCATTCCCATTTGGAAGAATAGTTATTCAAATGTAACTAACCATTGAAAGAAATACATTTTAAGTGTTCTGAATTACATTTATAATTACTTGTAACTAAAACTGTAGAATCTTAAAATCCATTTGTCTTACAAAAGTCTTCATTGCTTATCTTTGTTGCTGCACTATTACTTTAGATTAATTTCCGTTTGAAATTGCATATCATATATAATTTACTAGTAGTAACACAAAATGTATGATTATTGTGAGGAACAAAGCCTGTTCAGCATTTTTAAATCTCATATACTGAAACAGAACTTCTAGGGTGATTAGATCACATTTGGCACAAAATAGATCTATTTGTACTTGCATAATGCATGTACATGTACACACAGTTATATTTTATGACTATTTGGGTACATTGATTTTTCTATAAAGAGAACTATTATCCACATCTTTGCACAGAAGTACACTTAAATATTGGCATGCATAAACAACTTACTAAAATAAAATCCATGCTTGGCACAACTATTACTGGTGTCACAGACTTTACAACTATAATATTTCTGAAAAGTTAGCTCAAACATCTTGAAGCTTTTTTTTTTTTTTTTTTTTTAGTGAATGTAGAGGCAGTTTGGTGAGTTGTAAAACTCCTGCAGTTCATTTTTCATTCTAGTCTAGGCCAAATCTTCAGCATCACTAAATCTGATCCCATCTTGAATTGCAGCCCACTGTCACTTCCAGAAAGAGGTTTCTCCCCGCACTGGGAGAACTGGCTATTTGCATCAAAGGGAGTAGCTCTGGCAGCAAACAGTGATTAGGAATGGGAAAGAGTAAGAAACAGGTTAACAGGCAAAACATAAATTTCAAGTCCAGGCAGCTGTAACTCCAGTATTTTCACTTGTGATCCTATTTGAAAAATGTACTGACTGCAGTTGAAGTAAAACTCATCAGTGTACTGTAGAAATAATCTTAAACTGATAAATATTTCATCTCTTCATATAAAATAAAGCTCATCTGAAGGGGCTACTTCTTCCTTATTGCAAGAAGCTTCTCCAAAGATGTAGTGAGTTCTTGAGATGAGGCAGTTGACTTCCACCAAAGTGAGGATTCTGTGAGACTTGGGATTGACCTTGGGAAAGTTTGTTATTGTCTGTTTCATTTAATATAGAAAGTAGCTAGTCAGATTTTAGTACATAGGTGGGTTTCCAAAACTCGTCTTTATTTCTGTTTTTTAGAACTTTTCAATGTTGCTAATTTACACAAAAACTTTAAGAATAATATTAAATTCCTGTGTTCCCTTTACATAGAGTCATGGTCACTACATTTTGAATGTAGCTTGAGTATTCCCTCAGACTTCATGCATTTGGCATTCAAGAAATGCAAATTAAACCACACCAGGATTCCATTGCACCCCAGCAAAAATGACTGTCCTTAATAAATCAAGTAATAATAAACAATGAAAAGGCTGCAGGGCAAAGGAACCCTCCTTGATTGTTGGGGGGAGAGTAAACTGGTACAATGACTATGGAAATCAGTATGGAGATTCCTCGTGAAACCAAAATAAGAGACTTCATTTGACCCAGCAATTTCCCTCCTAGGTATCTTCCTGAAAGAGATACATACATCATATTATAGTGATGCATGCACACTCATGTATATGGCAGCAGCACAGTTCATAATAGCTGAGTCTTCAAAGCAGACTATCAGCAGATGAACATATAAAGAATATGTGGAAATCATACACAGTGGAGTACAACAGTGTCATAAAGAAGGATAAACTGTAGTCATTTGTAGAAAACTGGATGTACCCTGTGACCATAATGTTAAGTGAAGTGCATCAGATATACATGCATCATTTCTCTTATATGAAAAACCAAATATATAAATGAAGTATAAAATAAAGGGCAGACAATAGAACAAAAGGAACTGAGGCCTCTGGAAAATGATTAAATTCATTAAGATAGAATGCGATTACTGAATCCTGATGGCTCTGTAATAAGAGAGACATATACACATGCATGCTCTGCTTTTGCCATGTGGTCTCCTGAGTTGCCTTAGGACACTGCCAGCCGGAAAGCCATCACCAGGTGATCTCCATGGAACTGAGCCTCTAGAACTAAGAACAAAATAACTTCTTTTTTCAATAACTCTTCAAGTCTGTGCTATTGTTATTGACTGTTAAAAAAAAAGAGATGATGCAACTGTTCTCAATACTTAGTCATATTTGTTTGTTTTACTTCTTTCTGTCTAGTACTTCAGTGGCCATTCCCTAAGGAAAAGGTTATTCCTTTAAGGAATAATAAAATTATCAAACTCAGTAAATTTATCAGTAATATAAACTTTCGCTTACTTAATATTCCAAAGTCCAGTCATGTCAGTTGTTCCAATGGTATGTATTCCAGTTGTGTCTTTTATAACATTTTTCCTTCCAATACAGACTAGTTCAGGATCACATATTGCAGTTAATTGTGACATCTATTTAGTCACCTTCAAATTAAGATGGTTCCTTATGACATTGCATTATGTTGTTAAGTATAAAAAATAATGCTGTTATTTTATAAAATATTCCTCAATCTGCATTTCTCGTGATTAATTCAGTTATACACACCTGCCCAGTATACCACATAAGCAAGTATGTCATTCTCAGCATTTCTATAGACACACAATGTTTGTCCCTCTCTCATTGGTGATGTTTGTTTTTTTGTTTTTTTGTTTGTTTGTTTGTTTTTTGTTTTTTGTGGTTTTTTTGAGACAGGGTCTCCCTTTGTAGTTCAAGCTGGCCCTGAGCTCAGCCTCAAACTCACATCACAGCAATTCTCCTGCCTCTGCCTCCCAAGTGCTGGGATTACAGGCATGAGCCACCACACCCGGCATTGTGGTATGTGGTACTGGTTGCTGCTGGGCATGAGTCTCCACACCCAGTATGGTATGTGGTTACCGGGGATCGAACCTGGGTCTTTGAGCTTGCAAGACAGACGCCGGAACCACTGAGCTAATTCCCCAGCCCTGGTGACGTTTGTTTTGATCATGTGGTCAGTGTGTAGCCTGGTGTCTTTCTTTTAGACCATGAGCCTGTATTGCTTTAACATCAGTTCTTCTTTTAAATTTCACAACTACCGATGACTGTTACCTGAATCAGTTGTCTGGTATTCATTTCTTTTGGAATGGAGTGTGAGGAGGAACACAGTAGTTTATTCTTGGTATGTAGGAAGCCAAGGCCTACATTGGGTGTGGGGCACCACCTGAATGGACACACCTGGTGGCCTTGTTCCAGCACCCACACCTACTACTTTGTTCTCCCTGACCCATGCACAAATGAGGTTGAGTGCCAAACAAACAGAAAGTCAGGTTAGTATGCAGTCAGTGGGGGAGGAAAGAACGGGGGGTGGGGCAGATGATGGTCAGTTGCCTCTTAGTAGTCACAAGAGACCTCCCCTCACTCCCCTCTGGCTCATCTCATCAAACAAAGCAAGAAAGATTCATCTGCTTTCCAGTGTCCATTAGTACACGATCTGGTAAGCAGTTTAACCTCAGGTGTCTTAACTTTTCCTTAGCTCCTGCAATTTGCAGTCACCCCTGCATGCAGCCTTTCTCCTCTGTGCACACAGAGGTGGCCTTTTGAACCTCAGTTCTTCTCTGGTCTCTGACACTGGTAATTTTCTGGAGAATCCACTTGATTCCCTCTGACAGTGTTGTAATAATGGAAATTATTCTCTGTGGAATCACATTAATCTGCATTCACTAAATTAAAGACTCCAAAGCAAATGATTCTTTTCTCTAGAATCAGCCCATATACTCAGAGTCTGTGTACATGCTCTCCAGCAAGTTGTACTCTAAATATATATAAAAACAATTTCAATGCTTCTGAAAAAAAAAAGGAAACACTTTAGTTTAACTTCATGGAATGATTAGGCAGTATCCAAGCATTTTATTTTACTGGAAATTATTTTTCCTCACCTTCCTCTCATCCATTCAGTCATTTTCTGTCTAATTTATGTACTTGTCTTCTTTCTTTCTGTTCTTCCATGTCACTAAATCCTCTATGGCTGGGATTACTTAAAATTTTCAACCTGTTTTTCCACAATACAGGATAATAATAATAAATTATTCCATAATAATAAATTATTATTATAAATTATGTGAAAGTACCATAGCCATATTTTAGATTTAGAAATCAGAGTTTTCTGGCATTCCCATGAAAAATGTTAATAATTTATTATATCAACATTGTTTCAATAAAACATTTGTATCATTGTTGGCAGTAAACACTGTATATTGGTGAGGTTTCTGAAGGGTAAATCCCATTCAGGATAACAGCCCTAATTTTAATCTCTTAATTTTCAAATTTTAATTATGTGTATTTATCGTTCTCCATAAATAGCAGTTAGTTTCATTGAAAAATATCCTCATAAACTCTGACTACTTAATGTGTGCATATGTAAGATGCAATAGATGAACCAAATTGTTTATCTGACAATTTTCTCATTATTTCATTAAGTTTCCTATCCCTTTTGGACAAACAAAAATGATGCAGATAAGGTCAATTGGCTGCCTCAGCCAGGTAGTCAGGGTAAACCTCACAGTGACAAGGCATGTAGGTATTATATTCTCTTCATGTCATAAATATAGCATTTTACCTCCATGCTCCCCCCAGTGTGTAACTCCAGTCTGATCATGAGGAATATATTGTTTAAAATTATCGAGGGACATTCTACTAAATGCTTGACTATTATTTCTCAAAACTCTGAAGATCATCAAATGCAAGGAAAGTGAGAAAGTGTCAGGGTCTAAAGAAACCCAGAGAGATAATAATATTAAAGTAATAAAGAGATTCCACAATATTTGCTGATAATATCAATTTTTGTTAATCAATATTATAAGTAGTATATGTTTCAAAAAATTTTAAAATAATAAACAGTTGTTAAAAGATTATGGCCCCAGTAGATGGTAACATGAATGAACACAATTTATATGAACAACAAAGGATCCATTCTGATATCTTATGTATTGTTAAGGAAAATATTATCTACATGAGATAATTGCTTTATACTTCATGGAGATGTCATATAAAGTAAACACTTGTAACATCAAGGAATTAATTCTAAGATTGCCAAGGAATTCACTGAATGAGGAATTCAAGGAAACTGCTGCTAAGTGTTACTTATACAGCTTTAAGATGTATCATTGTGAACTCAGGCTAGATACAACGTGTGGAATTTTATGGACAATGCAGAATTAATCTCTAAAAAGTCAATACCATTTTTTGCCTTGAATGCACAATGTGGAACTTTCTATGAATAAGCACTCCTGTTATTAAAGTGCTCAGATATATTATAGACCATAACAAGCCACATTGGCATTCTGGCTCTTTGGAAAATATCAAATGACTTAGCTTTTTATTTAAAAAGTTATTTTATTCTGATCTTTAAACACTTTTTATAACTACATGAAAATTTTCCTTGATGTTTTTATCAGCTAACTTTGAATAGAATACTGTGCAGGTATAGCAAATATACTAAAAGATACCTAACCACTTCATATTTGTACTAGAGTATATCATAAGTGTATTTAAATATTCTATATTAGAAATACCTATTTGTGGAATTTGTGCATCGGATTATTTACCTCTTCTTTCTATGGTACTTTGACTTCATACCCCTCTGACTAAATCAAGTATATGTTTCAAATGTGTTTAAATATTACATTAAAAATCATATACTCTGATATTTTTACAAAACATCACCACCAAGCAATATGTATATTAGACTTAGTGAGATTCAGCACTGTTCTGAATTATGCAAAATTATGCACAAGTAATTAATTCTAAAATCCTTATATTTGCTGTTAAGTTAGAAAAAAAGATATTATGATAGGTGCTGTAAAAGTTGAAAAAATAATGATATCTAGTGCTTGGGGATGTGGCACAGTGGCACCACACCTGCCTTATAAGCATGAGTTCCTTAGTTCAATTCCTGCTAACAAAGACAAGAAAAAACAAAATCCTGATCACCATCTTTGCAGGGTCTATACCGTTCGTTACAGGAGGCAAACATTCAAATAGTTTTGCTATTGTACATATTTATAATTCTGAATGGGAGATAGAAACGAAATTATAAAGACATACAGGTGAAAGGACTGTATTTTATTAAGGCTGTCTCAAAAGCATTCCTGGCTGAAAAAGTATTTGAATTATATACTAAATGAATGGATTAAAGTTCATTAAAGTGGAATAGAAGCATAAGGAAGTTAAGTGTGATAAAGGAGATATTTCAGCCGTAGAGCAGAAAAGTAGACAAAGATATAATGTTTAAAAGTAGTTCTGTGTAAATAGAATGAGAAGTCAGACACTGGAAGATTAATATGCGACTTAGAATCTGACATGGTTTTTTTCTGTTGTAAGGAGCCATGAAAGGCTTTTGAGCAGGACAGTTTCCATGTCACACCTGGCACATGAAAGACAGATTGGAAGAGGCACACACCACTTGGGTGATGTCATTACACAGCTCACATTTACTGAAGTGGAGATGTTCATTTAATTTTAACAGATTAGTAAGTATGTAGACAGCTCATAAAATGGTCCTTTGTGGCTCTTTCTTCTTGGTATTCAGGCTGCGTCCAGGTGGGCCAGGCTTAGTGAGCAGCGTCCAACAGGAGCACGTAGGAAAACTGATGGGAAGTTGCTTCTGAAATCCGGTTATAAAGGAGCTGATCTCCTTCTGCCTCATGTGCTCTATCTGTGTCTCTCATGGTCATTGCGAAGGCGCTTCAGCAGTTTAGATGGAGGCCCACCTCAGTAATCCCGGGCATGCCCTGGGACGACCATTGGCCCTGGGTGAACGTGCTGATAAAACAGAAACGTTTGCCAACAGCTTCCGTGCAAGTTAATAAAAAGCCAGTGGCAGAGGCACCACCTACACTAAGCTCAGATTCTGCACATTTAAAAACAGACGTAAGTGTTTATTATTTTAAGCCACTGGAATTTGGGCTGATTTGTTTTGCAAATGGGTAATAAATAGAGATCAAACCTGGTATCTACCCTTGCTTGAATTATCATTTGTGTCACTTCTACACATAATAGAGCTTAAAGATCACTGAATTTTTAATAAAATCCTGAACTTTCTATATAATAAAAGTATAGTTTAACTATAATATTATGTTCTCAAACCTTCATCATCCCTTACATTACAGCTTTTGGAGATATGAAATTTGCAGAAATTGTATGGAATAGAACTCCTAGGAATCTCTTGTAAAATATAAAGTTTTCATATTTTGTTTATCTTTTTTAATAACACAAACTTGTTTTTAGTTTTTAGAGTACTGTGGTTAAAGAATGCTAGTTTAAGAAATTCAGTGCAGCTTTGCTAATAAAACTACTAGAATAATTAAAGAAATTGCTAATCAGTTCATTAATCAAATGTCTCTGCTGCACATTATGCTGAAACAAATGAAGAAGACACTGTTCTAGCCAAAAACTCCCTCTCAAATGAACTCAAAAGTGAAGATAAACAAATTGACATTTTTCTCTGTTGTTGATTTCAACCTAAGGAGATCTATCTCTAAAATCTTAAAAAAGAAACTTGTCCATGCATGAATTTAAGTCTCCACTATGACTCTGCACACTGGTGCTACTGAGATTAATCCCACCTTCACTTAATCAATCTGTCCTGTGTTTATTTGCATTTATGACCCACAACCACTTTTGTATGTATGGCACTCAGCTGGCACCCAGGACCACTCTATCACTGGTCTGCATCATCAGTCCTTTTTATTTTTACTTTTTTATTTTGCAACATGGTTTCACTACACTATGCAGCATATCTGGTCCCAGTTCCTACTCCTGCTCTAGTTTCCCAAGCTCTAAGACTACAGGCTTGTGCCACAGAAGCCAGTGGTCCATATTCATGATTTAAATGCTCAACTGAGCTTAGAAAGAAGAGAGAAAGACATAACACTTTATTTGCTTCATTAAGACAACCGGTTTTATAATTCAATCAAAAATAAATATTAAAAAGTAAATTACTTCACTTATAAGGATGTCCTCAAGGTACGTCCATTTAAGTATAAATGATTCAAACTTATCATTTTTTATGGCAGAGTAATACTCCATTCTGTAGAAGAACCACAGCTTTTTTATCCATTCTCCAATTGATGGACATTTGGGTTGTTTCCAAGATTTAGCAATCACAAACTGAGCTGCTATAAACATAGGCGCACATATGTCACTGTGATATGCATCTTTTAATTTTTGTGTGTATATACCTAGCAGAGCGATGGCTGGGTCTAATGGGGCCTCCAATCCTAGCTTTTTGAGGAATCTCCAAACTGTTCTCCACAGGGGTTGTACAAGTCTACATTCCCACCAACAGTGGAGAAGGGTTCCTTCTTCTCCACATCCTCGCCAACATTTGCTGTTGGCTGAATCTGAAATGGCA
>PVIR01007781.1:37481-59767 GCA_004026965.1 Petromus typicus | reverse complement strand
TCAGTAGGGGAGAGAGAAATAAAGAGTTCTGACTCTTTAGTCAGAAACAGCCTCTCCTCCATGGTGGAAGTTCTCAGAACATTGAGTGTGGGTTGGATATACACTGCTTAAAAACACCTTTTCTACAGTCCCATCAATGGAGGGTAAAAAGTAAATGCAGCTAACACTGCCCAGTAACTTTGTATGGAGTTAAAGTAGTTACTACAGAGCTCCTTTCAGCTATTCCCTGCCATCCTGCCCCTCCTTAAATTCTGATGCTTTGGCATATTTTGACTTGACCAGTCCCAAAATAGACCCTTGCATACTGCTGACACCCAGAGAATGGAGTTCTTGATTTCTCTTTCTTCTCCCGAGAGTTTTGATGCCATCGAAGGGCCCAACAAGCTAGATGTGCTAGCCCATCCCTGTAATCCCAGCGCGGAGACTTCTAGGCACGTGTATCACAGATTCGAGCCTGGCCTGAATAACTGGTGACTTGTCAAGATCCTGCCTCAAAATAAAAATGTAGGGCCAGGGATTTAGCTCAGTAGTTCTGGTGCCTGTCTTGCAAGTGCAAGGACCCGGGTTCGATCCCCGGTAACCACATACCTATACTGGGTGTGGAGACTCACGCCTAGCAGCAACCAGTACCACATACCACAGTGCCGGGCGTGGTGGCTCATGCCTGTAATCCCAGCACTCGGGAGGCAGAGGCAGGAGGATTGCTGTGATGAGTTTGAGGCTGAGCTCAGGGCCAGCCTGAACTACAAAGCGAGACCCTGTCTCAAAAAACCTAAAAAAAAAATAAATAAATTAAAATAAAATAAAAAAAATATAAATGTAGTAAGCTCAGGGCAGAGCTCAGTCCTCAGAACCACAAAAAGAAAAAAAAGGCCTGATAATTGATACACTTGCCTTTCAGCTGACAGTCGAATACGCCTAGTTTTAATCCCTAAGAACATCTTTGTTACTCTCTCAAAATAGTTGATAGAATCTCTCCTTTCTTGTCCTTTTTCTCTACTTTCTTTTTCCAGAGAAAACCTTTACTGGCTCTTCATGGTTCCAGGGACCCCCTCCACCTCCTACCAAGTGTCCTTCCTATTCTTAAACTTGAGAACCCTCTAAAATAGTGCCTCGTCCTACCTATGTCTCATTTCGTCAGGTACCATCCCTCCCACCAAGCTGTGGTCTGCGCTGGTCTGGAATAGAAATGCCAAGGTTTAAACACAGTTCCCAGGTCGCGCTCACAAGGTCCTTCTTCTTCCTGCCTGCCTCTGAAATCCAGCCCGCTTTTCTGGGCCTCACTGAAGTCCTTCCGCCTAAAAAAGTCTTGTGTGTGATCCCTTACTAACTTTCCTGATTTACCTGGAATTTCTGGACATGCGACTTTCAGCTCTAAAAATGGAATATTCCTAGGCATACCCAAATAATGAGACATCCTACAGCATCTATTATTTCTCTTCATTGTACTTCTTTGTTAGAACACAACAACAACAAGAAAAAACCCGTGGAAGCGCCAGTAGTCAGTACTTCAGCACTTACGAGGTTCTTATCCACAGTAGAACTTACACTTCTTTTTATTTTTATTTTTTTATGTATTTGGTAATGAAGATCCAACCCAAGGCCTTCACGCTGAGCTACATTCCCAACCCTTCATGTTTTTGACAGTCTCACACAATTGCTAAACTACCCAGGCTGGGCTTGATCTTTCAGGCCTCTGCTCAGCCTCCCGGACGGCTCAGACCGCAGGCCCGCGCAGCACACCCACCCGGAGAGCTTTTAGGTTCTCACCTCCTACAGAATAGGTCGCTATGCTCATGCTCATAGCTACTCAGCAAGTAAAATGGCTTCAAGTTAGCACTTCATCTAAAATATGTTCCTCGTGTGTGTTGTCTTTATTTTTTCCAGCCCTGATGACTTACTCAATGCCTTGAATGAGGGAATCAGTCGTGCTGACGTCATCATCACGTCAGGGGGTGTGTCCATGGGAGAAAAGGTATGGAAAACAGGCTGCTCAGCTCAGTCTACTTGCTCTTTGCGTCTGGTTGGCATCTGGTGTCTGTAAATGGGCTTCACAAAGCTGACACCCATGACCTTCAGAAATGGCTGGTCTCTCTGAAAAAGGCCGGTGCAAAGGAGACCAGGGAACGTTCCTGAGGACCAGCCCAGAGGACAACCCCCAGTTACAGAATGGTTTCTGCCATTCCCCTGGAGACTTCTGCTTTGACTTTCCCTCAGTTTTGCTACATTTGGGATCCTTTATATGTGATATTTATCTCCAAGGTAAATCCACAAAATCCTCCTTCCCACTTAAATGAGCCGCTCATCTGACCTACAACTTACTCCAAATCTTACCACTATCGTGCACTTTCCTCCCTACAGAGACAGAGGATTAGACATTCCTTTACCCTTCTAACAACAGTGAAATTCTGTACACACACACACACAAATATATATGTACGGATTTTAGGACCTAGCACATAGTATGTGCACATAGTATATGCTTTGTCCTATAAAAATCCCAATGAATATTTCAGTGTCATTAAGCCTATATAATTACTGAAATATGATAATGATGATAATTGGATCTCTTGAATAATATTAAAGTATCCTTTACTATAATAGCCAATTTATGTTTTGACTCAAAAGTATTTCAGATCATGTTTTGCCAGCATATAAATCCTTGCCTGTTTTATTTTATATCATAATAATGACTTAAAATCATAACAACATTCTCACAAGTTTTGCTGAAATTCATATTTTATAAGTTTTATTTTAAGCCACGGTGTTTGTGTCTGTGATAGTTCTTGATCCCTGCTACCTCTAGATATAAAACTGCCTAAATTTATAACCTGACTCTTTGGAAAGTAAACTCTGTTGAGAATTGAGTACCCTGGACAGAAGAATGCCTACTTCGAGTCACAACCTGTAGTATCTAAATATTTGAGGACAGCACTGTGGGTACTAAAACCACAGAAGGAAAACAACTCAGTCCCAAGCACATTTTATGTAAGAGTAAAACTATTGCTGTGTGGTGGATAGATCCTCTCACAGCAGATAAGTGCCTGGTTAGTCTCCCCTCCAAGTCTTCCGAATCCTTTAGCTCCAGATAGAGCAAATGGCCACAGATGTCTCCTGAGCCTGCAGAAGCTGGAGGCCAAGGTCTGCACTGCGGTAGAGCCATACGAGGTCCTGTGCAACATGTCTGTGTTACCGTCAGACTGCCCTCAGTATCACAGAAGCACACTCTGAAGTCAGAATGTTATACTTGGCTATTTCCTAGATTGTTCTGTGTAGAATTTATCTTTGTTTTTCACAGTCTTAGTTGTGGGATGATACTTTTGGAGCACACCTAATATATGTATTTTCTAGTACTTTAAGAAAGACAACAAACACACACAGCCTGGGCAGTTGTGGCTCAATTGCAGGAAAAGAGACTTGTGAACTTAACCTTTGATATTATTGATAACAAGGTATCGATTATCCTAAAAATATACTTACAAGTAAACAAGGCCAATATAATTGAAGATAATTGTTTTATTTATTTTATTGTCTGCATAGTAAGATGTTCACATATACCTTTAATTTACTAGCAAAGATATTTTAGGAACTGGACATCCCAAAGTATTCTCTAGGAGATAATAATTGCTATTCTTCCGTTCTGGACTGGGAATGAGACAATGGAGGAACCAGGAGAAGAGGGAACACAAGTATATGGCAGATTACTACAATCCAACCGTTTACAGTCCCAGAAAGAACTGCAGCATGCTTTAGTAACAGAGAGGAGTTGTGGGGGACGTGAGGAGTAGCACATCTGTTTCAACCTTCTAGGTCAGCCTAGCAGTCATTCATTAAAATGACAAGCAATCAAGAAAAAATCCAGAAGCATTGTGATCCATGCATGAACCTTAAGTCTGAAAACTCAGCATACAAGAAATGTTTTGATTCCATGGAAATCCTGCCAGGAGCACCTATGCTACAGGACTGTCAGGAAATTGTTTAAGTCATGTCTGAGACTCTCAGTACCTTTTCTAAAGTGTGGCCCCCTGCACAGCTTGCTGCCTGCTAAGCAGAGGGGAAGCAGGGCCCCTGGTGCCTGCAGGCTCCACACATCTCAGCCCCCCGCCCCCGCCAAGGAGAAGTAACTCTTCCATGGTCTGTCCACCTCATCTTGCTTTTACAAAGAGGTTTTTATCCTTCCAGAGTACTGAAAGTTTCCATTAAACAGTACAGTCACTGCTTTTTGCGCTGAAAACTAAAGAGCAAATGCATTGTTATAAATTCTGCACAACCTACACAATTCTGAAATTGTTCAAAAGTAATCAGGGCCGGGGAGTTAGCTCAGTGGTTCCGGCACCTGTCTTGCAAGCGCAAGGACCCAGGTTCGATTCCCCGGTAACCACATAACAATACTGGGTGTGGAGACTCACCCCAGCGGCAACCACTACCACATACCAGTGCCGGGCGTGGTGGCTCACGCCTGTAATCCCAGCACTCGGGAGGCAGAGGCAGGAGGATTGCTGTGATGTGAGTTGGAGGCTGAGCTCAGGGCCAGCCTGAACCACAAAGCGAGACCCTGTCTCCAAAAACCTTAAAAAAAAAAAAAAAAAAAAAAAAGTAATCAACAGTTTAGTTACCCATATAAGTGATCTATGTTCCCATTTCAAGGTCTTTTAATTTTTCCCAACAGTGTCTCCACTTCCCACATGATCAAAATAATTATAAATATATCCCTGATCACAAAAAGTCTAATCTGATTAAATTTGCCTATATTTGTGCAAAAGAGTATTAGCTGACTATATAAATTCCCTTGAACTTGTTTTATAAATAAAGGACTGTGCAGCCAAAGAATATTTGAGACTAACAGTTTGCCAGGCAAGGAACTTCTCCTTATCATTTCATTCAGCCTTATCTCTTTTTTAAATTATTCAAATCTTTATTGGCATATATATATATATATATAGCCCATATTACATATATATATATAAAATAATTATATATATATATATATAATGATTGCACTCAACAATGAGAATTTGTACCAGTATATGACACAACTAAAATCTCATTTTTTCCCATTCACTTACCCACTCCACGACCCCCGCCCCGTATATACATAAGCTTTGTTCTCTTTTTTTTTATTACCATCTCATTATTTTTTTGTGTGCTGCTAGATCTCAGGTTAGCAGTCTGCCTTCACAAAGCTGACTGCTTCCAACTAAAGAGTAGTGGGATTCTTGACTCAGTCCGCTGGTGCCCAAGGTGTGTCACCAGGAACCCTGTGTGCAGGAGGCTGTTCTTGGAAGTTTCAGTAGTTTCCTCATTCCAGCTGTCTGCCTCAGTGCTTGGAGTCTCTCTGTGTCCCAGACACAGATTATTAATGGTGCTTATTACACAGCTTTCAGGCATAAGCTTTTTATAGATGATAAATTCTTAATGGCTGTGTTTAATTTAGTACTATAATCAGTGATATCAGATTACTGGATAAGTATAATTGTCTATTGTAATACAGTATCAAACTCTTTCTTACAAATTTGTGGGGTTGTGTTTTCTTTGTTTTTGCAGTGCTGAGAACCAAACCCAGGACCTTGTGCGTACTGGATAAGCATTCTAACACTGAGCTATATCCTAAAAGACTCTCTCCGGATAGGATAGCAAGGGCACGGTCAAATCTCCAGGGTCTGCCCAGAGAGACTCATATTAATACAAATTTAACTCTGTATATCTAACCTCGATTAGACCAAGGAGATTGACAGCCCCTCCCATAAAATTCTTAAATTTATAGCATAACAAATAAACCTAATTATTTCTAGTATCTTTTTTATAAAAAGAAAAAAAAATCTGTGATTATCCATAGGATTTCTAGAAAGTTTCAAAGATAATTTTACATATAAAGGATATTCCGCCTGGGCGTGGTGGCACATGCCTGTAATCCCAGCACTCGGAAAGCTGAGGCAGTTGGGTTACTGAGAGTTCCAGGCCAACCTGGACTACATAGATAGTTCAAGACCAGCTTGAACTAGGTAGCAAGACCGTATCTAAAAAGAAAGTGAGAAAAAGAAAAGAAAAAGAAAGAGATGTTCTGAAAAATATTTCCTAACTGTAGGAGGCAAAATCAAAAGAGTTTATCAGAAAAAAACTGAACACTTGACAAATATAAATTCATGTGTATCCAAGAAACAGTCCTGGGTTACCTAATTTTTCCAGAAACAATAAAATATTTGAAAATACTCACAGAAGGTAGCATGTATATAAACCTGTTTATAAGATGTTTGACCAATTCTGTATGTAAGAGATCGTTGTTCTTTGCTTTTTGTTTCTTTAAATAATCAGATAAAATAAACATAAAGCACAGAAACGATAACCTCATATTGTAGAGAATGCATCAATAACAAAGACGTAAGTTTGTTAAAACTGAGTGAATACAGTGATGGAGCAGGACCAATGGGAGACAGAACCCAAGGTCTTCGTACTAAGTTACATTCTCTGCCCTTTCTTCATTTTGTTATTTTCAGGCAAAGTCTAAGTCACTACATCACCCAGGGTGAGCTCGAATTTGTGATTCTCCCAGACTCTGAAATTGTAATACATTTCTAAGCTTCTTTTCA
Organism: Petromus typicus; assembly: GCA_004026965.1. Taxonomy (NCBI): domain Eukaryota; kingdom Metazoa; phylum Chordata; class Mammalia; order Rodentia; family Petromuridae; genus Petromus; species Petromus typicus. The sequence goes on along the minus strand of PVIR01007781.1, from coordinate 53,180 downwards.
GACATAGTCATTATAATATAAGACAAATAAAAATCATTCCAAAGTTTTGGCCTTGATTTAAGTCTTTTATATTCTAGAATTAACTGATACTTTAGAAGAAAGCTTGGCCTCTGGACTTGTAAAACTCCCCGAGACCTTTTATTAAATGGGCCTACAAGGAAAAACTATTTTCATAATTATAAGACTTTATTTGCCTTCATTGTTCTCCTTCTTTGATCCTTGTACACTACACTTTTTCCTAGCAGCTAAATGAGGTGTGATAATCTCATTAGATTGATTTGGGACACATAGGAGAATCTATCTAGCTTACTTACATTAAGCCAGATAATAGATTTTCAAAATTAAAAACAATGCGTAAAAAATAAGTTGCGTTAACATGAAATGGCTTCATCAGTATTTTCAAGTGAACCAACAAATCGTTTTTTATTTCTAATACAATAAGTATCAAAAGATGCAACCCACATAAACAAAGACTCTTATAGATCTTGAAGCAATTTTAAGAGCTGATAAAGGATATTGAAGCCAAAAATTTTGAAAACTGAACTTTAAGAAAAATGTATCCTTTTTACTTGAAAAATAAAGAAACACACATAGTTATACTTTCATTACTTTTCCTAGAATAAGGAAAAATAACCACCCATATTAATTATACATGCATTATATATTGCAACCACCCATATTAATTATAACATTTAAGAAAATAATTAATTTCTATTTCGTAGAAAAAACTAAAGGACACAGATAACTGAGAAATCATATATGAAATCATTTTATCAAAATAGCAAATCTTATAAACACAAAATATGACTTTCTACCATCACAGGCATCCTTTTTACACTTTCTACATGTAGCAAAGTTGAACAAATACATTCATAAACACAACCCAAAGATACAGCCTCTCTATAGTATATAAAATAAAAGCATAATTTTAAAAATTAACTTAAAATTTTACTTAGTAATCAGTGATCACTTTTTTACCTTAGACATTTCTAGATGGCCAGTGATTATTAAACTAATAATCAGTCTAAGATTTTAGCTTACATGAAAGTCTTAAAAATTTTTCTCAAGGGCCAGGGATTTTTTAGCTCAGTGGGTCCAGAGCCTGCCTTGCAAGCACAAGGTCCTGAGTTAGATCCCCAGTAACCACATACCACAATGCCAGGTGTGGTGACTCACGCCCATCAGCAATCAGTACCACATACCACAATGTTGGGAGTGGTGGCTCAAGCCTGTAATCCCAGCACTCGGGAGGCAGAGGCAGGAGAATTGCTGAGTTCAGGACCAGCCTAAACTACAAAGTGAGACCCTGTCTCATAAAACTAAAAAAAATTATTTTTTTTCTCAAGCTGACATATTATAACATAATTACTATTGAAATTTTAAGTTTTCAGAATAAGTATTTTATTTCATTAGTCACAGTCTTTAAGTTTTTTATAATCTTAAGTACTACGTAGAACAACTTATTGGACAAGTCTATATAAACGGTGAAATACAATGTATACTTTATTATATTTAACCCGGACAACATGACTGGGTTTTTTTCAGTAAGTAAAATTACGAAGTCTCATTTGCCAAAGGTCTAATTTAGTGGTCAGAATGGAACAAATATGAAGTAAAAGCGGAACAAAATAAAAGAGAAAATGGAAGTTAGCAAATTTAGACTTGTATGCAGCTCAGAATCAAGGAAATTCCAGGTGCCAAGGAAAGATGAGCCAAGCTTCAGGCTTTCATGGTGAAGGTTACCTGGCTTTGTCCATTAAACAGCAGGGACTCTCAGTGGAGCCCTACAATTATAACGATAGTGGAATTATAATTTTTAGAAGATAAAATCATGTGTCTGGCTGGATATTAGGAAACAAGATAGATCTTTTACAGATAGGAAGAGGTCCAACAGGTAGGGGGGCAACATAAAAATTTAAAATATATTATGTACAGGTATCACCTTCCCGTGGTGAATGTAGTCGTGAACTATACACATGTAATAAAAATAAAAAATTTTAAATGAAATCATATATCTCATAAATATATACAATTCACACATAAAAGATTTTCTTTATCTCAATTATGTGGAAACTAGTAAGATATTATAACTGACTCAGAAGACTTCAAACAACAAACACAAATAGGTAATCACTGAATATATTTATTAGTAATCTAAAATGGATCTATACGAAGAGAGAGTAATCAGTTACATCTACATCAAGCAGTTCATCTGCATTTCTTTTGAGTAACACGTTCACTGTCTTAGCTCAGGTTCCTGTAACAAAATCCAGTGAACTAAGTGGCTGAAATGGCAGACATTTATTCGCACAGCTCTCCTCGTAGGGATTTGGAGATGACGCCAGAATGCGGGTTCTGACGACCTCCCTCTTTCTGCCTGCAGATGCCTCACTTCCGCTTCCCCACACGACACGCAGTAAGCTGGCCCAGTCTCCTCTCAGGGTGTAAATCCCTTTCATGAGGCCTCTGCCTCTATGAGCTAACTACTGGCAAAGGTTCTACTGTCACACTGAGGTTAGAGTTTCAACGTGGTGGATTTGGGAAGGCATACCCAGTCAATTCCATTCACTTTCTATTCATAGCTTAGTTGCTTTAAAAACTCAAAGACACATCCCAGAAGGTTATGTTGCCCTGGACCTCCAGGATCTTCCTTAATTCCAACCCTGGTATTTGTCCTCCCCGCTGCTGAGGAAAAGCCTTACCCCTTCATCTGTTTTTCTTGCTTGACTATGCATCAAAAAATCAGACAAAGATTCTTGTTACTTCAGCAGTAGACAGAAATTTAAGAATGGTGATCCTCAGCATTTGTTACTCAGGACAAGATTTCTGTTTGTCACAGGGAGCGCAAAGCCCTTCCTCATGTTCAAAGAGAACTAAAAGACATTGTTTGAAAACAGGGTGTTTTTTTCAAGAGAAATAAAACATTTCATTCATTTCATAAGTGTATCTAATAAGCATCTGTCTTGCTGACTCTGTCATAACCTTCAGGTCCACAGGAATGGCCTCCGCACGCTCCTGCAGCCTCACTCGACACCTGTCACCCGACACCTGTCACATTCACCACTTCCCATTGCCTTCACGGTTCGGAACACGGGCCTGGCTGCGTTCAAAGCCTTTGCATATTCTTCCCTTTCTCTGGAATTCTCTTCCTTCCACATTTCACATGCTTTAATCCTTCTCATCCTGCAGGGCTTAGCTGATGGCATCATCACCTCTGCTAAAATGGCCTTTCCTTACCCTACCTAACCCTCTCACTCTCTGTCCCAGCACCTGCTGAGTTCTTTCATAGCATGTATCACAAATACATTATCTAATGTGTTGTTTTATTTATTATGGAATATTCCTTCTAGTAAAACATAACAAGATTTGTCTTGTTTACTATTAATCCTCAGCACATAGAACCCCTGATATATAAAAGCACTCTAAAATGTTAAGTTGGGCATGATAATGCACACCTGTAATCTCAGCTACTGGGACAGCTACGGCAGGAAGATCACAAGAGCTAAGCCAGCCTGAGCAATTTAAGAAGGTCCTGTATCAAAATCAATTTTTGAAAAAGGATCGGGACTGTAGTGCATTGGTGGAGTGCCTGCTTAGCATGCTTTAGACCCTGTTCAATCTCCAGCACTGTTTAAAAAAAAAATTGAAGAAACCAATGAGTGAAAGGCATGTGCTATTCCCCAGGGGTTTATTTTATAAACATATAAAAATTAAGCTGCCTGCACACAGCACTGTGGGCAGCAGGGGCACGAGAATTGTAAGTTTGAGCCCAGACTACATTACCCATTCTGGGTAACATCATGAAAACTCTAAAAAAAAATGTTAAAAAGGGATGGAGATGTAACTCATTACCAAGGCCCTGGGTTGAATCCCCATTATCACTAATGAAAAACATTACTAATTCTGATGCTAGAAACCAGGTAAGGGAGGAAACGTGGTACAGGAGACCAAGAATCTGCGCATAAAAGAGTAGCTAAGAACTAAGAAACAAACAGAATTTTCATCCTCCAAGGAGCTCAGAGCCTGCCGTGGAGGAAGTGGCTTGGAAATTATCTTAGAATTTAAGTTAGATGGAAGAGCTGAGCTCTAGGAATAAGTTCACCAAAACTGCTAGAAGGAATTGAATTCCTCCTAGAGGAGTATGTCATCATCCAGTGCCTCTTTGTGACAAAACTACAACTAAGGACAAAGAGAAAAATGTACCAGATTACCTTCAAAAAACAAGAAAAACTGTTTTCTCAGATTGCAAGTCTAATAAGCATAACCCAAAACCATAGTTCTTTAAAAAGTAGAGGAGGAGGAGGAGGAGGGCGGGGCTGGAGAGAAGGCCGAGAGTGTGAGTGCTGGACAGCCAGCACGCCCCGGCGCGTGGCTTTGATGAGAGGCATGTTCTGTCATTTTAAATGAGTCAGTTCACTGGGGATAGTAATGATTCTAATTTTCATCTATATTTTTCTTTTCTTTCTTTGAAAGATTCTGATTTTATTACATCTAATATCAAAATAAAAATAAATGAATTAATCAGTCTGTCATCCAGCTTGATAGTTCAGAGAAAGCTGAGAAGGCGACTGAACAGAAAAGGAGTGAACAGGAGGCTAGAAAGTATCTAAGTAGAGTGGAGGTTGGAGATCTTAGGAAAATAAGGCAATACAGTCTTGGAAGAGAGACGAGAATGTGACCGGGTGGCCAAGAGCTTGACTGAAGAGACTAATGATTGGTAAAAGAGGGCTGGAAAACATAGAAATCTTAGAATATTTAAAAGATGACACTTTTTCCTAAATACCAGTGTATTGTTGAACCACTATAAAGTCCCATGCTCAGATTTCTCTCATAGGATCTCTTACTCCTGGAGGAGAGCTGGGTAGGCCTGCAGGCGGAAGGACACATTTCCATCTAGCCGAGGTGTTGGGTGAGGCTGTGTAGACAGAATGGAGTGGATTTTAAAAATAAAGTATCTTGGGCCGGGGAGTTAGCTCAGTGGTTCCGGCGCCTGTCTTGCAAGCGCAAGGACCCGGGTTCGATTCCCCGGTAACCACATAACAATACTGGGTGTGGAGACCCACACCCAGCAGTCAACCAGTACCACATACCACAGTGCCGGGCGTGGTGGCTCATGCCTGTAATCCCAGCACTCGGGAGGCAGAGGCAGGAGGATTGTGATGTGAGTTGGAGGCTGAGCTCAGGGCCAGCCTGAACCACAAAGCGAGACCCTGTCTCAAAAAAACCTAAAAAAAAAAAAATAATAAAAAAATAAAAATAAAAATAAATAAGGTATCTTGTAGTTTGTGAAAGATTAAAAATTTTGACAGGTCAGTAGCTTTACTCTTATATGATTGAAGAAGAAATTTAGTAACAGACCCAGACTTTGTGTGACGTAAGAGAAATGTTAATTACTTCAATTTTTTTCTGTCTCTACAACCAACCACAAGGCAGTGTTAACCTTCATTTTGAAAGACCAAGTTTTGTCGGATCACTCTGGGTTATCATAACCACAGGTTGGTTGTGGTTTCATTAGCAGAACATTTATTTTTAGAGCTTCTTCCTACTTTTTACTTTTCAGAGTTGACTTATTTAGGCTTGGTCATCGTAGGGACCTATCCAACTTTCTTCGAGGGAGCTGTGTTGTTATAACCCTGTCAAGAAGAGTAGTGTGCAGACATACATGCGGCTTCCCTGCCTGGAGAAGACAACTTCTTAAAATACTCAGACATGAAATTCTGTCTGAAAAGACAGTCAGTCACCCAGCAAATAAGGGCATTTTACATTAATGCAGTTATTGTGCTTATTACCTAATTTCCTGTACTAGAAAGCACTTTTCTATGAGGGCAGGAACATTGTCTTTTCTGTTCAAGACTATCACCCCTCAACTAGATCGATGTGTAGCCTGTACTAAGTATTTACTGAGTGAATAGGTGGATGAGTGAAGAATTAAATCACATTTGTGTTAAACAAATAAACCTCACTGAAATAAGAAGAACGTTTCTTTTTAGCCTCATAAATTCACTTTATTTTTATTTAAAGTATTGAAAGTCTAATACTAAATGTTTGAAAGTGAAATGATTATTTTTAATGTTTGCAGGACTATCTCAAGCAGGTGCTGGACATTGACCTTCATGCTCAGATCCATTTTGGCAGGGTTTTTATGAAGCCAGGGTATGAAAAATAATCTTATCTCCTATCTGGGATTGGTTTGGGTTGTTTTATTTAATTAATTAAGTTTTAAATGCTTTCTTCTTAAATTTTCTATTATGGGTTAACTTACTAAAATTATTATAGCAATGGCATTTTTCCATAAGTGCAGCTATTTGAAATAATTCATCTTTCTTGTGACTCAGTGAATTGGGAATAAGGAGAGGAATGTTATAAACTTTTCCTTTTTAGTGTTATGTCTAGTTCCTTCCTCTGTTTTTCTTTCTCCCTATAGTATTTTATTCTTAGTAAAAAATAAATTTAGTTTAAAAATTCGTAATTATATGTAAAAGTAGAAATATTCCCCCTTTCTTGTATCCATCACTTAGTGTCAGAGGCTACAGTGTTTTTCCATAATTTTTCCATCAATTTCTCCTATCTTGTCTCATTTAGGGGAGTGAGGGCAGGACTGCTGTAAAGCAAATTCTAAAGATCATCTCATTTTTGGTATAAATATCAAATAATAATAGCATTCTCTTAGATTAAACACAATGGCATTATCTCACCTAACAAATAAAAATACTTCAATTTCATCTAATGTCCTGCTCACACTCAAAATTTTCCCAAGCATCAAGAAAGAGAATACCTTTTTATAACTGGTCTTTAAAATTAGGATTCAAGTCAGGTCCACTCCTTGTATTTAGTTAAGTCCCATTACATCAAAACATTCCGTCGTCCTTGCTACTTTTAACTTTTATTTTATTTATTGATTGATGGGTTGTTATGCCATTGAATTTTTGGAGAAACTGGATAACTCCACCCAACAAGCGGATTTGCCTTTTTGCTTCTATGTGTTGTATTGAACCTATTTTTTCTCTCTCTCTAGTGTATTCTAAAGATTGAGAGCTACGTCTAAAGGCTAAATTAGATTCAGATTCTTTCTTTTCTTTTTTCCTTCACAAGTAGAATTACTTACTGCTTCTTACTGTTTACTAAAAGAAAAATAAACACATAACCAAGATTTTACATATTTCCTAAAAACTAATGGCTTCTCAAGTGGACTGATAGAGCTATAAACCCTCAGAGAATAAGAAACCTGCCTGACCCCGGTTCGCCCAGTGAAGCGTTGGTTTCCATGCAAAGACTCAGTGTAGGGTGAGCGTGTCCGGGCACTGCCCAGCGCAGGCAGGCAGTGGTACTGTACGGACAGCGGTCCTGTAGTTGGGAAGTGTGCTCTGGGGATGGAGGAGTGAGGGGCTTCCCGCTTGGAAGGGAGCTGTGATGTAACGCTGGGTGTGGTGGCGCGTTCTTTCACATCCCAGCACTCTGAGAAGCTGAGGAAGGAGAATTACAGACTCAAGCCTAGGCTGAGCAAGTCAGTGATTTAGCAAGACCCTTTATCACGTTGTTAAAAAGAAAGAAAAGAAAGGGTTAGTATGTAGCTTAGTGCAAAGGCCTTGGATTCATTTCCAATACACCAAAAAAGGGGAGGTAATCATTATATTCCTCCCTTATCAAGCCAGCTCTCCTAATATCCCTGACTTTTTGGTTATTTCGGTTCTCATACACAAAATAGGATTTACCTCCATGATTTTACTGTTTTGAGAGTTAAGGTTATACTGAAAGCTTTATCCACAATTGATAGAATTTATAGTTATTCTTGCCAGTATATTTTAGTAGTTTCCTATTGCGTTCATCTCAGTGTGACTACACGAACAAAGAACTTTTCTACTGAAATTGTGGTGTTTGAGTCATTCTTGTTAAGAATTGTTACACTAAGTTTTTTTGTTTTCTTGTCCCTCTAGGTGTAATTTGACTAGAATACAGAGGCCATGGCAAAAGCATGTAATGCAATTAGATTTTCACCTTTGTAGTGGAAAGAATGCTAACATAACTTGCCTTGACTTCTAGAGAACTATTTGTATATCTGTTATTTAAAATATAGCACCTATAACAATAAGCTTTTGCACTTTTTTTCAATCTAGTGTTTGCCCCTTATTTCGCCTTTAGTTCTTCAATTCCTGATGTTTATCCTTGCCCCCTACAGTCGTAATGCTTTGGGACCTCTGTCATTGTATAACGGCCATTGCGTTCTGATCTTAGAGGAAAACGAAACAATAAGTGTGGCTTTCCAGAGCTTAAACAAAAACTTCATGGGCTAGAATGAAGACTCTTGAGACAGCAGTGCATGATCGTAAAGTGCTTTGTTGCAAGTAGAATCTTTTTAGAGTAAATACTTTCCAAAAAATCACATCCCCTATCTGCCACATACAAAAAAAGATTTAAAGTGGCTTTATAACTTAAACTGGCTTCAAATAGAGGAGAAGGGAGAAAGCACTGCACATTCCCTCCTCCCGTGTGCTAGCTTGCCATAATGAAGTGGTTTAGAAACCTAAATGGGCTTTCTTTAACTGGTTAGAATTTACACTTGTCTAAAGTTAACCAGAATGTAAAAGTAACTGCTACTTACTAATAGAAAAATAAAACATCAAAAGCTCAGATACAGTTTAGCTTTGCTCTGCCCACATGCATTATGAATATAATTTCCCCTTTCATTTTAGAGACAGAGATGCTCAGAAAAGCCTTCGTGTTATTACTCAGCAGACCTATACCGAAGACTGTTTTTAGGGGTCACATAGAGCAGACACACTTATTACCAACAGCATATCTTGGAAGTTATTTTACCATGGAGTAATAGTACCTGCCAAATTACCTATCTGTTAATTAATATAACAGTCTGATCTTATTTTTCTAAAACACAGCAAAAAATCAGGGAGAAACAAAGAAGCAGCCTCCGAACAGTCAGTGGAGGTCACACATCTGAGCACTAGCACTTCACGGAACATCCCGCCAGAGCTTCACCCAGACATGAGCCAGGAAGTTAAAATAACCTTGATTCAAATCTTTGCTCCTTCATTTAATAGCTTAAAAATTCTGGCCAAATCGATAATCTCTCTGAGTTTGAAAATCCTCATCCATAAAATAGGTGATAATTGTCATCTGCAGGGATTGTTGTTGAGATTTTTGAAATGAAATAATGAATATAACACACAGATCTTCTAGTTACTTATAAAATACTTTTATCATCATTATTAATATTATCATTCTAATAATGTGATTATTATTGCTGCTTTTTCATTGTCATACCTAAAGACAGCTTTTGGGGTTGAAGTATTAGCAATCTGGCATTAAGGGAAGCCATCACGGAAAAAAAACCTAGGGGGGAAGAAAATGGAAATGAGGACTTAGAAGCAACGAGGAGTTATGTTTTATGATGAAAACCAATCCTACTGTTGTGATCTAACATCACTGTATTATGACAGATTATATTAATAATGATGGCTATAAATCATCAAAAGTAGAAAAATCATTACAAAAGTTAATAAGTGAATGATTCATTTTTGAAAGCTCAACCTGTAAAAATAATAATTTGGATAAAGCAGATTCACAAACTTAAATATCATATGGGTTCTCTTATATGAAAAACCCAAAGTACAAATACATCAAAGAGGAATATAAAAGATAGATAATAGGAAACAAGTAGATCTTTTGCAGATAGGAAGGGGACCCAGAGATGTGGGGAAGGGAAAGGGTTGTGAAAAAAAGTTAAGCTGTATCATGTACGTATACCAATTACTTACAATGAATGTATTCATTGTGTACCACAAACATGTACTAGTAAATAATACCAACAGTAACAGTATAAGAGGATAAATTTTCAGCTGTATGGAAATTTCAATGTTCCCTAAAGATGCTGTATTCCTCATTTCATTAATATAATGAGGATAATTAATAGAAAAAAGATAAATTTTCTTAACAGCCCACTACTTACATACTGCTCACTTTTTCCATCTTCCCATGATAAAAGTTCAAGTCAGAGTATTAAGGAAATATAAGTGGATAATATTTTAGTTACTACTGTTTTAATTTTATTCTATCCATGGTCTTTTTTTTTATTTGGATATTTCAAAAACTTTGTGAAGGATATTTTTATGTAAGTTGCTGAGTATAGTTTTAAAGGGAAAAATATTTTATCTTGAACAATAGGCAGTTAAATATGTATTATCAGATTATCTTCTGATAAATAAAAATAATTATAAATCTCCTGCCAGAATAACAGACATTGTTAGCTAGACGCAGAGGGCAGAGGGAACTAGGCATGGTGTTATACCTGTAATCCCAACAGCTGCGGAGGCTAAAGTCAGAGAATTCCAAGTCTAAGCCCAGCCTAAGCTACATTTGACCTTGTTTCAAAATACATAAACAGGGCTGAGGATGTAGCTCAGTGAAAAAGCCCTCAGTTCAATTTCCAGTTTAAAAAAAAGAGAGAGTAGAGAAACTCAGAAACCAGACTTTAGAGTATCCTTCTGTAGCACCATCAAGAAGAAAAAGAATGAGCTACAGAAAACCAGGAAGTTTAGTTGCTCATAAATCAAAGATGCCAAAAATAAATGCATTTAAACGGTACTGAAATACTGCAACGGATAAGTTTTAAAGGCAAATCAACAGAAAACTGTTCTGTATAATAAGTGATCTGATTGGATAGCCACAAACAAGAGTACGTAATGTACTTGTTAAGTTACTTAGCAGTCACTGACGAGTAACCTCTTTTTCCCCTCTAGCCTGCCAACAACATTTGCAACTTTGGATATTGATGGTGTAAGGAAAATTATTTTTGCACTACCAGGTAAGATTCATAGAAATTGTTTTTTGCTTTTTATAGAAAAATGAACAAAAATTTTCCAGACTTCTCATATGAGTAGACCCCTGACCAGATAATGTGATTCAGATTCTGAAAGTCTTGGAGTCGAGACTCAGATTTGCTGACAGATCCCTTACGGGGCTCTGAGGCTACTTCTTCACCTGTAAAACGGATTCATGCCTACTTCACAGGACGGTGTGAAAATCAGACTCAACACTCTCTACCAGAGCACACTCCAGAAGCTCCGATCATAATCAGTGTTGGCTGTCACTAGATCTTTCTAGGGTACCTGCCTTTTCCTTCTGAAACATCGACCAGTTACTAGTGTAACTGCCTCTCAGAAATAGAATATGTTGCTCAATATCCGTAAAGCCTGGAGTCACCCATGGAAGTAGTAGATCAGCTTGGCTAGCATGCATGAGGTTCAGGGTTCAGTTCCCAACACCACAAAAAGTGCAGTGCAAAGCTTCCTGTGATCCTTGCCAGCTGGGAGGTGACGGGGTGGGGGGGAGGCCCGCACACACTCCGTCACCTCTCTGGCCCCATGTGAGCAGAAGCTCACGGTGGACACCACAGAAACAGCAGAGTGGCTCCTTCTATTTCTGATTTACCATTTTGGACCAAGTATTTATGGTCATTATGAATTGTGTTAAATTTTAAAGCAATTTAGGACTTGTATGTAGCTACTAGTTATTTTCTCACTTTTACAAGTATCCTATAATAATTCTTCCCTAGTTTCTATTTTTTCTTTGCACAGATTCCTTCCAATTAACCTTATTCCTTTCAGAGTCACAAATCTCATAGATTTGAGATACGCACTTTCTTTTTAAGAAAAATCTCAAAATAAAAATACAAATACCCATATTCCTTTTCTTTAAAATGGAAGCAAGTATAACATTTTTAAACTTTAGCATTTTTATTAACATAAAAGATATTTATCCTGTAGAAAATTTTGAGGGACTGTGTAAGTAAAACAGTCCTCAGAGCATATCTGTAGCATAAAACTCCCCCATCTCAGGTTTTTTGGATGCTCTGAAAACCATTTTATGAAGAAAAGATTCAACCTTGTCTACAGAAGAAAAGACTTGGCTTATGCTGGACCTCACGGCGACAGCTCAGCGGTGAAGGTTATTGTAGGAACCTCTTTCCATTACTAATGGAACACTGTTGATCTGCCTAAGAAATTATGACATGAAAATCTCTTCAGACTGTTCCTTTCGGTCAGAGCCCTTTCTTCTCAGACTGAGTAAACCAAAAGAGGGCAGCAGCAGCTCGCGTGTCCGGCTACAGCGTGCTGGGTTTCTTTTGGAGATGGGTTGGTTGGTTCTGCTTTTGGTTGTGGATTTGCCTCTGGGGCGTGGCGCCTGCCTGACCTGTGCACTCAGCCTCGAAGGACTTTAGTTTCCAACGTGTATTGCTGCTTTTCTTGAGTACATGGACTTGAAGATTATCACTAATCTTGATGCACTTTGACAGTTTAAAAGTTTTATCTATTTACGTGCTATTGTTTTAATTTTGCAAATGACTCCAGCAACACATATTTACTACAAAAGCATTGCCAAATACAGATCAGCATGAAGTAATATTATCCATAATCCCCACTTACACAAAAACAACTATTTACAACTTTTAGTATCACTCCCTCTAGTTCTTGATCTTATACCGAACTTTTCATTATTTTCACATTTCATCTTTAAAGTTTTATTTTGTCTTGTTTTAGTATTTCAAAACACCAAATTATAAGCCCTCCTTGGTTCAGACCTTGGTACAGCCATATAGCAATAGCCATATATTGACAATAGGTTCTGGGGCAGTTTGTGTGACAGCAGGACAACGCCGGACGCTTCCCCCACCCAGGCAAGTCAGAAGCAGACCGCGCAGCAAGCCCCCTCGTGTTTGCAAGATGTTGTGGGGATGAAGACGTCAGTAGCTGTGGAGTCCGGCCTGTCTGTGATCCCGGCACACTACTTGGTGTTGATATTTTTGCAGCCTGCTCAATGTGCTTAGCGCTGAGTGCATCGGCAGCACTGCCATCGAAGCCCCTCAAGGGCCACTTGGTTCCTGAGAGTCTGTGGGAGCACCTTGCTCGGCTTGGCTGTCACCCTCAGAGCAGTTCATTATTGAACGTAATTCTATAAAGCAGTCAGTGACAGGAATTTTGTGATCACTGGCATTTTGAGGTGAGGGAAAAGTAATTTCTTCTTAAGAATCTGCTGTTCTGTTGCATAACATTTTTCCATCAAAATTATTAGTACTTCTCATTATTTTCTACAATTTGAAAAACTAATTCTTGGAGCTGGGGATTTAGCTCAGTGGTTTCGGCACCTGTCTTGCAAGCGCAAAGTCCCTACCTAGTTCAGTGCCTTGTAACCACATACAACAATGCAGGGCATGGTGACTCATGCCCACCAGCAATCAGTACCACAGACCACAGTGCCGGACGCAGTATCTTCTGCCTGTAATCCCAGTACTTGAGAGGCAGAGGCAGGAGGATTTCTGTAAGGCTCACCTGCACTACATAGTGAGCTCAGGGTTGGCCTAAACTACAAAAGCAAGACCTGTCTCAAAAAAAAAAAAAAAAAAATTCTTAATCACTTTGCAGCTGAAAAAGAACTAAATGTATGGCTTTGTCTAATAATAGGGTATAATGTTCATTACCTTTTACTTTAATGATGGAGTTAGTAGCTCTAAAGGCAAGGGAATCTAAAAAGCTAAAAACTCACTCCCCTAGTATCTCCTAGTACATATCTATTCACATACAACTTATGAGAAAAGGAAAAAAATTAAAATGTTAGAGCCAGGAGACATTTGAAGATCTTATAGTCCAAACCCTTCATCTTGTCAGTGAGTAAAGTTAGACTCAAGAAGGTTTGAAACTTGTCAGATTTGTATAGTTTGATTAGTTAATAATACATACAGGCAACCAAATCTTCAGTTCATGCCTCGTGTTGTTGCCGTTGTCATTGTTGCTTTTGATAGCCACCCTTCCTCCCTAAGAACTTCATGACACACCTCGTTTTCTTTTTGGAGAGGTACAACAGAATTTCTCAAATTCTTATATAACTGTAAAAGAACTTGAAGCTAGGTGTGGTGGGGACAGATAACTTAATAGAAATTAATCTTTTCATAGTCTAGAAGCGAGAAGTCCAAAACCGCGAGGCACAAGGCTGCTTTCCACTGAACCTTCCTTCCATACAGAGGCCCCTTTCTCACCCTGTCCTGTATGTTCTTTCCTCATATGCTCACACTTCTTGTATCTCTTGCCCTTTACAAGGACATCAGTTCTGTTGGCTTAGACCTGAAGCCCTGTCTTCATTTGACTTCACTCACTCTTTTAAGGTCTTATCTCCAGCTATGACCGTGCTGAGGGATGCAGGCTCCCACGTGAACTAAAGCAGACACGGTTCTGTCCAGAACAGTGTTCCTCTTCCAGTCCTTGACACCTTCATTCATTTGGTGTTTTTTTAATTTTAAAAACTTTCCAAGTAGAGATAGTTATAGATAAATTTGCTTATGTTTATCTATACTTTCTAATTTTTGGTATCAAACATATTGCTACCATAATTTTTAAATGCTTTAAAAATAGCAAGAAGATAAGTAAAACATTTAAATGCTTTAAATAACATTTGATGCTTTAAAATGCATCAAATTAAGAGGCACATGCTCAGTGGTAGAGTATGTACATGGTGTGAAGTCCTGGGTCCGGTCGCCTTGGGGGGGGGTGTCACTCTGCTTACTGTGCCTTTCAACACATGTACGCCAGGAGAGCAGAACAGTGTCAAACAGCTTCTGGGTATCACTGTTTCCAGTACTGTGTGCGAAGACCCCAGTGTTCACAACCCCTGTGGCATTTGGTCAGCTGCGCCTGCATTGTTTTCCTCTCAGATCCAAGGTGATTCAGAAGAAGAAACACTAGCAATTGTCACTTGCATCATATTCTGCAGACAGATGTAACTGCTTGGCAGCGTTGTATGTGACAGGTGTAATAACAGTTTGGTTGACTTTCAGGGAACCCTGTGTCAGCTGTGGTCACTTGCAATCTCTTCGTTGTCCCTGCGCTGAGAAAGATGCAGGGCATCTTGGATCCTCGGCCAACCATCATCAAAGCCAGGGTAATGTTTTCTCCTGTCCAGACACCAACAGAAGCCTGGTAACAACTCTTAATTGCCCAAAACAAACATGCAAGGTTTTCTGTCAGTTTTATTTGCAAATATGGTAGAATTTTCCCTCTATAATAGAGAATGAAGGAGGAAGTTCACTTTTATCCCTTTTATATCTTTTAAAGTAAATCATCTTTCGAGCTGGAAGTTAATCAAGAAGTACAGAGAGCAAGGATTCAGACTTTGAGTGGATACCTAAGTACAGAGCAGTGAATTCCGAATCTTGTCTGGTCTTGGAAGCTAAGCAGAGCCTGCCTGGTTGGACATGGACAGGAGACAAAGTGGTGGATAGAACAACCTGGCTCCACCTGCATGCAGGAAGGGCGAGAGCCCTGTTCCCTACTGTGAGCTCCCAGCAGAAAACACCTCACCTGCTCACTTTTCTGTGACCCCCATCAATAAATTTCAAGTAATTTTCAGAAAGACTCAAAAAACTAGAAAGAGTCCCTAGAACATCAGGAGAAGAATGACCCTATTTTGGGGGCCTAAATCCAAGGCTGGATTGGGCCGGGGAGTTAGCTCAGTGGTTCTGGCGCCTGTCTTGCAAGCGTAAGGACCCGGGTTCGATTCCCCGGTAACCACATAACAATACTGGGTGTGGAGACCCACACCCAGCAGCAACCAGTACCACATACCACAGTGCCGGGCGTGGTGGCTCACGCCTGTAATCCCAGCACTCGGGAGGCAGAGGCAGGAGGATTGTGATGT
>PVIR01007781.1:0-37381 GCA_004026965.1 Petromus typicus | reverse complement strand
CCAAGGCTGGATTTTTCTTACTTTTCAACTAGTAAATTCATTATCACTGATTTGACTGTCTCAGCCAAAGCCTTAGGACTCTGACCTGACTCGATCAGAATACTTTTGTTCTCTAATGGCTTTTTTCACTTCTGTCTATAAGAGGAATAGTTTTTTGTGAAGACAGTGTGAAAAAAAACTGATTCACTGTAATTTGATGCACTTGACTTTTGTTTAAGTTTACATAAATGTCTTCCTTTAAAACAAAATTAATTTTTATTATTAGATTCACTGGAAAATAGCAGTTTCTGAATGTTAGTATCGTAAGTTTAAAGACATTCTAGCCATTATCTAATACAACCAGGTTTTGTAGATGAGCAGGTATAGGAAAGCAAAATAACTTTCTAGCACAGGAGATAATTAACAGTAATGCTGGCAGAGTAACCCACTATCTGATAGCCCAACCAGTGCTTGGCACACTGTACTACTATGAACCAGCCAGTGTCATTGCTGAGGAAGGACTGGCTCAGACACTAGCAAAAGAAGCAGTCATGTGAGGGCTGGTGGTGCAGAACAATAAATGATCTCTCCCTAAGTTTGATCTCCAGCACTGCAAAAAAGCAAATAGAGCAAAACATTCATGTGAGTGACTCCTGTAATTTAGTCCTGGGGAATGCAAATACATACACACATACACATGTGCACACTCACGCATGCACACACACACCTAATGATTTGAGAATAAGGGTAGGTTTCTCTATCAGTAAAGATCAATGTAAGCAATGGCAAGTAAAAATAGTTCTGTGTTGAAAATAGCTGTACATTTGAGTGTTTAATGTATATTAGTTGTACATTAGTGCCCAGTGCGGATTAGGCCCCTTATAAATATGTACTAGATGGATGGGTAAAGGGGTACTGGATTCATCTGTGTTTGTTCAGGCCTACCAACTTTATTTTCAATATTAAGAGAACTACTTCAAAGATCAGGGGCCTCTGTCCTCAGAATCCTATAAAAAGGCTGCAGGCCTTATCTTTTCCATCTGTCCTTTCTCCCACTATAGACACTGGCTTCTTGGCCTTATTTTCTCTTTTCACTAAAGTAACCTGTGAATTTCATGGACTAAAAACACACAGCAAAAATGATAGGAACAACAGAATGTCCAGGGTATTTTTCCATGCAGTCTAGGTTCTCTGTTCAACCTCCAACACTTGTAGTTTTGAATAATGACTGCGTGATCAAGATTACTTTCATTTCCTCTTTACTCTGTAGTTATCCTGTGATGTAAAACTGGACCCTCGCCCAGAATACCACCGGTGTATATTGACTTGGCATCACCAAGAACCACTGCCTTGGGCACAGAGTACAGGTTAGTCACTGCAGGTGTCCCTGTTCACTCTCTCTAAAAAGGCTTCTGTTTGTGCAGAATTTTGTAATAATTATAATGTTCTTCTTTTTGAAAGGTTAAATGAGCTAATTTATTCCTAAAGAATACAGCATAACATGACAAGAGTTTTTAAAAAGTTATTTCATTGAGCTATAGTTTGTAGATTAACATGTGAAATAAAAATTTAGAATTATATAGGATTTTGATCTGTTAGTTCAAGCAATTTTCTGAGCATAACTTCGTAGGTCAAGGAGAACTCAGTGGCTAGTCATCCTGAAATGTGAGATAAAGGCCTGATTTATAATGGGATCCCTGTAGAGTTTATTATGCTCTAGATATGGTAAGTTTAGGGGTAGAAAAATCAATATTGATAATTTAGAGTTCTAAAGTTAAGAGTAGAACTTCAGACAGATAGGCAGCCCCTGTCCTCATAACCTCCAAAAGTTAAGCTTCAGACCTTAGCTTCGTCGCTGCCATTTTTCTCACGGTGCACACTGGCTTCCTAGAGCTTCATTTCTCTCCTCAGCAGTGACGAAAGCCCTACACTTCATGGACTGAAAACATACGATGAAAGTGGTGGAAATAGTAAAATGCCATGACTGTTTTCACCCCTGCTTTTCTCTGCACAACCTCTACCACTGCTCTAGACTTTAAACATCCACCCTCAACCTCTGGAGTCCTATTTTACCTAACCTTGGAAGCAACTCCATAAAAATTATATTAGTCATTAAATAATGTCCTATCAAGTACACACATCAGTTAACATGATGACTAATAGGCTTTGCCTTCCAAGAGACCTAACTTTAAACTAACCACCAATCTAGTAAAAAGACCCCAGGCAAATTATCTTAAGACTTTTTTAATCTCGTGGAGGTCAAATAAGATAACTAAATAAAGCAACTAGCACCTCATCTGGCGCTTAGTAGAGAAGTGGTAAGTGCTACTATTATTATCCTTATTACAGGTTTTAGACCTTTCTTTTCAAGCACATGATATTTCAGGATGAATTCAGAAATGCTGTGACATTTTGAATAATGGTACAAAACCCTGATTTTATTCTTTTAAACAAGAATTTCTAACGTTGGTTCTTAAAGTGAGAAGGTGTAGGCCACACTATACAAGCTGCCGAGAAAGGAGCCGGGAAGTCCAATTGCCTCCCTTCCTTTGGTTTGTCGGTTTTGTGTTGCCAAAGTCTGCGAGGGCTCCAGAGGTGCACACCACAGTGCTTATGCTGCCGTAATGAGAGTGCTTCTTTCCAGGTAATCAGATGAGCAGCCGTCTGATGAGCATGCGCAGTGCCAATGGATTGTTGATGCTACCTCCAAAGACAGAGCAGTACGTGGAGCTCCACAAAGGCGAGGTGGTGGATGTCATGGTCATTGGGCGGCTATGATGGTCACTAGCAGGAGAAAGCTTTGATGCATGTCCACATATCATTGACTGTATCCTGTAATATGCAACGGCACAGCTAGTTTTTCTGATTTGGATAAAAGTTGATCTGTATAGTCAACATCTTGAACTATATTTCAAATGAATTTAAATACCTTTTAAAGAAAAAAAAAACTAAGAATAAATCTTAACAGACAACTCTATTCTGATTATATCAAAGCAAATTTTTCCTTTCTTGCCAATTGCTTTGTGTGTTCAATGCTAGGTCTGATAGCGATAGCTTTTAGTAGACCGCAGTAGGTGCCTGCAGAACTTGTGTTTTTCTCATCTTTAAAATACAACTACTTATGCTCTTAAGTCAAGGCTGTCTGCTTATTTATACTAGTGTAGGCGACACTTGGATTTCCCTTCTTCGTATGCTTCATAACTGCTTTATGGAGAGCTTTGCTTGTTCTTTACCACATATCTCGTGTTTGTGTGACCGTGCCGAGAGGAGTGGCCGGGAGACCCTGCCTGGCCCAGGAGCAGCCCTGCGGGGAGCGGGGTGTTCTCACCTCACAGCCTCACAGCACCGTACTCTGAGCAGTAAATGGATACCTTTTATTTGAACAAACTGGGGGAAAATGCTTCCTTAAGTGCTGACAGCCTTTTTAACCAATACATTTAAAATTGTACAGAAAAAAATAAAATCAAAGACTGATCTTGTACAGATATTAGTGTTACCAGCATTCATGTGGAAATCAAGAGCAAAGAGAAAATAATGTTAAACAACTCTGTACCATAACATTTTCTGTAATGATACTGAAACTTAATGAATAAAAAATCCTTGATCATTATTTAAAAATGTTTTGTGTTTGCCTTGTTATTTAAAAAACGAAAGAGGATTTTCATGCCTTTCTGGTAGGGATCTGCTTAGATAAAGATAATAGCTAAGATACCTTAAAAGGCTTAAAAGGGAGCAGGAAGAGTTAAAGTATGCTATAATGTAACTATAATTATCATAGTATTTAGGAAGAATAGCAACCTGATTTTCAGCACTGTGAAAAATGTGGTAGAAAGTAAGAACTAACAGTTAGGCTGGTCTTTCAGGTTGTAGCTGCAGAGTAATGAATTTATTTAGCGGAAAGATACTAGGTTCAGAAAAAAATGAATTATTTTAGATTACATAAAATCAAATCCCAAGTAGTTTTTTTTTTTTTTTTGAAATGAATGAAAAATAAGCGATGAACCAGAAATTTTTAGGAAAGTACATAAAATTTTACTGTTTGAAAAGAAGTTAGAAGTGGGGCACATCTATGCTGATCACTGAAAATGCAACAAGAAAAATATACTCGGTCTATGTTCTATCTTTGATAATACCTAAGGAGTACTTTTCAAATGGTGGTAACAGAAAGTATGTGCTGTAGAACATACTTAGGAAAGCAGCCTGTGAAAACCTGCATACTTGAGAACAAGGTGCCAAATTGTAGTGATAAAGGCAAACAGTAAGCAACAAAAACTTGGCACAATAAGCAATAAATATTTGATGACAATTCCAGAGTTAAAATGTTCCATTTTAAATTTTCATCTGTATGTACAATTGAAAAAAGATTTCTCAATACACATCAAAAAGCATATGCAGGTCCGGCAATTTATCTCAGTGGTTCCAGCGCCTGCCTTGCAAGTGCAAGGGCCCAGGTTCGATCCCTGGTAACCACATACGGCAGTGCCTGGTGTGGAGACTCACACCTGTAATCCCAGCACTTGGAAGGCAGAGGCAGGAGGAGTGCTGTGAGTTTAAGGCTGAGCTCAGGAACAGCCTGAGCTACAAAGGCGAGACCATGTCTCAGAAAAAAAGCATATGCAGAGTGCTTTACATTCATTGAATAAATTGTGTTTTTTTGTTGTTTTTTGTTTTTTGTTTTTAGGGTTTTTGAGACAGGGTCTCTCTTTGAAGTCCAGGCTGGCCCTGAGCTCAGCCTCCAACTCACATCACAGCAATCCTCCTGCCTCTGCCTCTCGAGTGCTGGGATTACAGGCATGAGCCCCATGCCCGGCACTGTGGTATGTGGTACTGGTTGCTGCTGGGGTGAGTCTCCATGCCCAGTATTGTATGTGGTTAACCAGGGATCAAACCGGGGCCCTTGCACTTGCAAGACAGGTGCCAGAACCACTGAGCTAAATCCCTGGCCCCATTCAATAAATTTTTATTAAGCTCCTACTAGGTGCTTGAGTACAAAGTGTATCATGCTGCTATTTTTGGAAACAAAAATGTGCAAGTCACCATAAGATTACATATGTATTTGATAACACCTGATAGAGTATGTCAATATGACAAATGCCACAGTTCAAACTTCAAGGATTGAGGAAGTTCAAATTATAACTTCCTACAGGGCAAAATTTCAAGGAATAAGATAGCATTTTAGTGGGACTTAAAGGAAGGGTATAGTTAAGATGATGGTAGAAAAGAAAGAAATTCCAAAAATAGGAAATTACATAAATTATGTTTGTTTTGTTTTTTCGAGACAGGGTCTCACTGTACAGCTCAAGCTGGCCTTGAACTCTGTGTAGCCCATGCTGGCCTCAAACTCATGGCGATCCTTTGCCTCAGCCTCCTGAGTGCTGGGATTGTAGATCTGCACCAGCGTCCCCAGCTGAGAATTATGCAATTTTAGTAATCATTATAAGAAGGTAAGCTCCACAAAAGCAGGAGTTTTTGTTTATTTTATTCATTGATATTACCCCAAATCCTTAGAAGAGTTCCTGGCATGTGTACATGAGTGTAGGCATTAGTAAATATTTGTTCAGTGAAACACATTATATAGAGTCCACTATATTCCAGGCACTGTTCTAAACATTTTTCATTTTAATTTTCCCAACACTCCACAAATCTTGTTTCCATATGACAGATGAAGAAACTAAGAAACAGATTTAAGAAGCTTATCTAGATTTATTCTATAGATAATAAAATTATTAGAGATTTTTAATCAGGGAAGAGTCAGAACTGTCTTTTTAGGGGAAATTTTCTGGCAGCATCAACCACAACAAATGAGATGTGGGAGAGACTGAGGGGCACCAGTTAAGAAGTGATCACAGGGGCCGGGGATTTAGCTCAGTGATTCTGGCGCCTGTCTTGCAATCACAAGGACCCAGGTTCGATCCCCGGTAAGTACATACAGTACTTGGCATGGAGACTCACCCCAGCAGCAATCAGTACCACATACCACAGTGCCGGGTGGGGTGGCTCGTGCCTGTAATCCCAGCATTTGGGAAGTAGAGGCAGGAGGATTGCTGTGATATGAGTTGGAGGCTGAGCTCGGGGCCAGCCTGAACCACAAAGCGAGACCCTGTCTCAAAAAACCTAAAAAAAAAAAAAAAAAGAAGTGATCACAGTTGTGGAAGTATGATGGTGGGAATCAGTGATGGTAAACCCCTGAAAGCTTGTAGTGACACAAACAGCCCACTGTGGCCTGTGTGCATAGTCTCACAACCTCTAAGACAGATGGATAGACTTCTGGAGAAAAGAATGGAAAAAGTCTGATTGATTGCAAGTTTTGGGAGGGAAATTAATAGAGATGATTCAGAGTCTTTAATCTTAGCTGACTGACAAAATATGAAATGATTACTAAGAAAGAAAAAGACTTTCTGGAAGAGCTGATGAGTTTGGACATGTTTGAAATGCCATCGGAGTACTGTACTAAAGCAGCCATGTCCTGTTAGTATTTCAAAACTGGAGGTTAATGAAGATGGTGGAGTGGTAAGCAGCAGAGAAACAGCCTCTCCAAGATTTGGTGTCCAGATGCTAGAATACAGCAATGCAAGAAAGGAAAGAAATAAGGAAGTAGGTCTCCAGAACTCGGAAGAATCGGAAGTAAGAAATGAAGTCCACAGGGATAACAGAGAGACCTCAACACAGAAGAAGGAGCGCCCAGCAGTACTTTCTCCCTGAGCTCTGACTCACTGCTTCGGAGAAGGCCTTCTACCCTGCAGATGCACAGTGACTACTGGCAACCCTAAAAGCCTCCACAGAGAAACACCAGCGGAACAGAGTAGACTGAGTGGACTGCAGTGGCTGGTGAATTATTCAGGTTCAGATGTCCCCCAGAAGAGGGCCCAAAGGAATTGGGAATTCAGACCAACTGCCAGCTCCCTCTAGTGGCTCTCTGTATCAGAATGAGGCTGGCAGGAAGCCACAGAGCTGAGTTTGAGCTGGCAAGACACATAGACTACAGACTGGACAAAGTAGTTTCCCAGCCTCACAGCCAAAACCAGCCTGAACTTGAGTGGAATTAAAGGTACAGGCTTGCTAAGATTATACGCTATGCCTCTGTAAAGCTTCCGCTGCTCTGCTGGGTTTAATCAATACGGATATGGACTATGTCTCACTAGTTGTCTACCAGTGAGAACAGAGACATACCTTGAAGTGGACATTTTTTTTCCTGCTTTTGTTTTGTTTTTCTTGACTGTTTGATCTTATTTTTATATGAGTACAAAAATGGTTTCTAGTTTTGTTATTGTTATTTTATTCTGTTCTGATTTTATTTCTTCTTTCTCTCTTTCCTCTTGTCTTCTTCGCCAGTTTCGCAAAGTTTGCATAATCTTCCTCCATCTTTGCTTCTATTTTTCTTACTCATCTTTTTTTTATTTCTCTATTTTTTCCCCTGGCTCCTTTAAATATTCTTCCATAAAGGTAAAACCACCATACTGAGGCTTATTTACTATTACAGTTTTTTGGTTTGTTTTATATATTGTTATGTTACCATAAATCTAATTAATATGGTTAAAGGTGACAAATTATAATTACGACTCTTTGCCATTTTCTAGGGTGTGTTGGATGTTGTTCTTATACTTGATTGTACTGCTTTAGCCTAGGTGACATAACTGTTCTAATCAGTTCTTCTTGATATGCCAAGACTGAGATTGCCCAGGGCCATAGACAATACTATAGGCCTCTGCCAAAGAATTGGATACTGAGCCAAGTAGAAAGCAACTTCGTATCCCCAATAAATTGAAAAGACAGAATCTTACAAAAGACTAAAAACCCAAAAGTCAACACACCTACAAGATGTCTGTAAGAAATAGTGACTTCCTAAGTATCCTAAATACTAGCTAAAAAGCTTCTAATTGCCATAAACAATTCATAAGCACCAACTCAGAATAAATATTTTTTTAAATACAAAATGAGAAGACACTTCAGCAAGATGTAGCCCCAGACTTCCATGTCACCAAATGCAAACCTAGGAGACAGTGAGGTGAAATAACTAAAACCCACCCAACTGGACTCTGAAGTGGTAACAGCAGAAGTGACACAGAAGGTGAACGAGGCTCTAGGAAAAAATCAAATCAGAAATAATTTTACAAGTAACTACAGAAATGGTGACCATGGTGAAAGACATACTTAGTGACAAAGGAGCATGTACAGATTTTAAAAAATAGAAGAGCTTAGGAAAATGATGGAAATCATGTTGCTAAATCTTGGAAACAACCCAAATGTCCATCATCTGGAGACTGGATAGGAAAGCTGTAGTTCTTCTACAGAATGGAGTACTACTCTGCCATAAAAAATGATAAGTTTGAATCATTTATACTTAAGTGGACGTACCTTGAGGATATCCTCATAAGTGAAATAAATAGGTCACAGATAAGTAAATATCGCATCTTTTCTCTGGTATGAGAAAATAAAGATGTAAATGAGCTCTAGAATTGTATGTTATATATTGTGAAATAGAAAATACTCAAAGCAAAATAGAGTGAAGGGGGAAAAATAATGAGACTATAACAAAAAAGAAAGGAAACAAAGTTTATGTATATAAGGGGTGGGGGTGGTAGGGTGGGTAGGGCTACGGGAAAAAATGAGAATTGTGTGATATACTGGAACAAATTCTCATTGTTGAATGCAATCATGATGTGTGTATGTAATGTACCAATAAAGATTTCAATTTTTAAAAAATGATGGAAATCAGGAGCACTCAACATAGGAAAGAACTGGAGTTCATGACAAATTCAAACAGATATCTAGGAGATTAAAAATTCCATTGAAAGACTATGCAGCAGAATGAGCTAGTGTGAGGATAGAATATCAGATACAGAAGACAGGATTGTTTGTAGTGAATATGAAAAGAAAGATTTCTTAAAAATAGCAAGAGACCATGAAAAATCAACCCAACAACTGGTAGATGATGCAAAGAAGAATAATAAGATTGATTGGAGTCAAAGAAAAAGCAACAGAAGCAGAAAAAACATAAAAACTCTCTTCACAGATGTAATGGCAGAAAACTATCCAAGTAAGGATAAAGAATTTGATATATAGACAAGTGAGGCAAACAACTCAAATTAGCCATGATCAAAAACAATCTACAGCAAGAAATATTATAGAACTCCTGAAATTCAGTACAAGAACAGCAAATTAAAAGATATTATAAAAAAAGAAACATTAACTATAAAAGAAAGCCCATCAGAATCACAACAGACTTCTCAGTACAGATCCTCAAGTCAAGAAGAGCTTGGAGTGAAGGATTTCAAGCCCTTGAAGAAAACACCTCCAACCCAAAAGGATATGCCCTACAAAACTATCTTTCAA
The DNA here is from genome assembly GCA_004026965.1 of Petromus typicus. Taxonomy (NCBI): domain Eukaryota; kingdom Metazoa; phylum Chordata; class Mammalia; order Rodentia; family Petromuridae; genus Petromus; species Petromus typicus. The sequence goes on along the minus strand of PVIR01007781.1, from coordinate 28,069 downwards.
AACTGATGAAGAAATAAGATACTTCTGTGACGGAGACTCCCTGAGGAAATTCATAACTCCAAAATGTTCTGAAGGACATTCTAAAAAGAGTTAAAAAGAGCTATAATTCCATGAACACCAAAATAATGAATTAAGCAGGCAAAGCCAGCAGCTGAATGGGGGGAGGGGATCCAACAATGGGGAAATAATATGACAAGGGTAAGTCAGTACATATCACTTATAATCATCAGTGTAAATAATCTTAATTCACCAAAAGCAACAGATGGGGAGAATAGATCAAAAACCAAAATCTCAACAATATGCTGCATACAAGAAATACATTTAACTAAAAAAAATTCATAGATTGAAAATCAAAAATGGAAAACAATTGTTGATGTAACAAGGACCCAGAAAAAAGCAGGAGTAGCTATTTTATTTGCAGATAGATTTCAAGCCAAGACTGATTAAGAGAGGCAAAAAGTCACAACATCCTTATAGAGAAAACAAACCCAAGGAAAAAATCATAACTATATGTACACCAAATACTTGTTCACTCAACTATATGAAATATTAACAGACATGAAAAAATCAAATTAAGCATTAATGCAAGCATAATGGGGTACCTGATTGCTCCACTATCACATATAGATCAACTACACACACAAAAAAAAATGAAATGTCAGAACTGAACCAAACTTTTGAACAAACAGTAAATGTCCACAGTGTATTCCACCCCATAACAGCAGCAGAATACACACATTCTTCCAAGCTGCATAAGGACGGTTCCCCAAAATAGGCCACATAATAGATCATAGAACATATTTACATAACTGTATAGGAATTGAAATTATATCATGCATATTACCAGTGCAGTTAAATTGGAAATCAATGGCAAAAGAAACCACAAAAATGGCATAAACATATAGAAATTAAACAACACTACTGAATAACCAGTAGATCACAGATGAATGTAAAGAATAAATTAACCAAGGATTCATCTCAGTGGTGCTGCTGGCTGCCTTGCAAGCACAAAGCTGTGATTTTGATCCCCAGTACTAAATAAATAAATGAATATATAGATAAGAAATTAGTTTCTATATACTTAAACAATAATGCCAGTACAATGTACCAGAATGTATGCGACACAAGGAAAATAAACCTACAAGGGAAATTTTTAGCAATGATTTCCCATATTAGAAAAACAGAGATAAAAAGCCTAATACTAATGATTTTAAAAATACCTCAAACTTTTAGGAAAAGAGCAAATCAAGCCCAAAGCTTGTAAAAGGGAGGAAATTATAAAGATCAGAGCAGAAATTAATGCAGTGGCAACTAAGAAGATAATACAAAGAATCAATGAGTTGAAAAAATATTTCTTTGAAAGATTAAATAAACCTCTGAAAAACCTCTAGCCAACCATATCAAAAAAGAAAAAAAAAATACTTGGTTCCATGCAGTTAGCAAGCAAAAGGGTGAAATCACTGCAGATCCTGAAGAAATACAGAAAATAATATGTTCTTCAAGAACCCATATTCTAATGGGATGTAATACACAGAATAAATGGATGGACTCTTAGATACATATGAATTACCAAAGCTGAATCAAGAAAATATAAAAACTCTAAATAAATCAATGGCAGTCAGTGAAATTGAAGATGTAGTTTAAAACCTACCAACAAAGAAAAGCCAAGAGTCATTGCTAAATTCTGCAAGAAATTTGGAGAAGACCTAATGCCACTACTTCTCAGACTCTTTCATGAAATTGAAAGAGAAGCAATACTGCCAAATTCATTCCTAACACAAAAACCAGAGACGGATCCAAACAAAACGAGAACTACAGGCCAATCTCAGTAATGAACATATATGCAAAAATCCTCAATAAAATACTGGCAAACAGAAAGCAGTGAATCATGAAGTTTATACATCATGACCAAGTAGGATTCATCCCAGGGATGCTCAAATGGTTCAGCATACACAAATCTATACACCACATTCACGGAGCCAGGGACAGAAACCACATGATCATTGAAACATGCAAAAAAAAGCATTTGACAAAGTGCAATGTTCATTCTTGATAAAACCCTAAAGAAAACTGGAATAGATGGTCTTTGTCTCAATCTGATAAAAACATCTGTGCCTGATCAGCCAGATCATACTAAATGGTCGAAAAATGAAAGCTTTCATTCTAAAATCAGGAACAAGACATGAATGCTCACTGTCACCACCTCTCTTATTCAATATAGTTCCGAAAACATTTGCCAACTTAGACAAGAAAAATAAAAGGAATTAGGTTACAAAAGGAAGAAGTTAAATTATCATTATTTGTGGATGACATGATACTCTACATAGAAGACAACCCAAGCCACCAAAAGTTATGTAGATTTAATAGGCAAATTCAGTAGTATATCTAGATACAAAGTTAACATCCAAAAATCAATAGCTTTCCTGTAGATAACTACAAACTTACTGAGAGGGAAATTAGGGAAACAACATCATCTCTGCATCCCTGAGCTGAATCCCACTTGGGCATGGTGTGTAATCTTGATGATTTACTCCTCCCATTCCAGGGCTTGAACTGAGGACCACTGTGTTTGCAAGGCAGCCATGGCACCACTGAGCCAAATCCCCAACCCCTGATGCACTACATTCTGCTTACCAGTATTTTACTGAGGATTTTTGTATCTATGTTCATAATAGCATCCAAAAAAATGAAATGCTGAGAAAGTAATCTAACAAAAGAAACTAAAGACCTTCACATTGAAAACTGTACTACTCTGAAAAAAGGAAATCAAAGAGGATATCAGAAAATGGAGAGATAACCCCTTGTTCTTGGGTAAGAAGAACAAATATAGTAATTATAGCCATACTTCTAAAATTGTTGTACAGATTCAATGCAATATCAATCAAACTACTAACAGAATATCTCACAGAATTAGAAAAATCAATCATGAAATTAATTTGGAGCCAGATGAAGTGTAAAACAGCAAAAGAATTCTGAACAACAAAAGCAAAGCAAAGGACAACACAGTTCTTGACTTGAAATTATACTGCAAAGCTACTGTGATTAAATATAGCTGGTACTGGCAAAAAAAAAAATGTCCTGAGGACCAGTAGAACATATTAGAAGATGCAGAAACAACTCGAAATATACTCACCCACCTTGTCTTTGACAAAAAAGTGAAACACATTTACTACAAGAAAGCATCTGTAATAAATAGTGCTGGAAGTCACTGGGTTTCCACATGCCAAGGTTTAAAATTAGGCCCATTGCTTTCACCATGCACTAAACTAAAATTGAAATGAATTAGAGTTCTAAGTATTAAAACAGAAACACTAAACCTTCTAGAAGGTAAAATAAGTGGAATTCTTTAATACATTTGTGTGAGTAAAGATTTTATGGACAAAATCCCAGTCACACAGGAAATGTTACAAAGAATCAACAACTAGGATTTCCCCTTATTAAAAAAGAGATCAAAGAGAAGAGAGATAACCCACAGTATGAGAAAAAAAATTTTACCAGGGCTGGGGATATAGCTCCGTGGTTCCGGCACCTGTCTTGCAAGCACAAGGGTCTGGGTTCGATCCCCGATAACCACGTAACAATACTGGGCGTGGAGACTCACCCCAGCAGCAACCAGTACCACATACCACAGTGCTGGGCGTGGTGGCTCGCGCCTGTAATCCCAGCACTCAGGAGGCAGAGGCAGGAGGATTGCTGTGATGTGAGTTTGAGGCTGAGCTCAGGGCCAGCCTGAACTACAAAGTGAGACCCTGTCTCAAAAAAAAAAAAAAAAAAAAAAAAAAAAAATTTACCAGCTGTTTCTCTGACAATATATCTAAAATATATAAAGAACTCAGAAAAATCAGACCACCCAAATTTAAAGACTCTCTAAAAATGAGCTTCTGAAAAGAATAGACATTTCTCAGATGAAGAAGTAGAAATGGCAAATAAATAATGAAGTAATGTTCAATGTCACTGGTCATTCGGGAGATGCAGTTAAAACAGTGCTGAGATTCTATCTTTAGACAGAATAGCTCTCCTCAAGAAATCAACCAATAACAAATGCTGGCAAGGCTGTGGGAAAAGAAACTCTTCTACTCTGTTGGTGGGAGTGTAGATTGGTACAACCTCAGTGGAAATCAGTGTGGAAATTCCTCAGTAAACTAAAACTAGAGATTCCATTCAACCCAGCTCTTCCCCTTCTTGGTATCTTCCCAAAGAATTAAAAGCATAATACCACAGTGATATATGCACACTCATATTTATAGTGGCACAGTTTGTAGTAGCGCAAATGCCCATCAAGTGGTGACTGCATAAAGAAGATATGGATTTTTCTATACAATAGAGTATTACTCTGCCATAGAAAAGGATAAACTTAAAGACATTTTCACTAAATGGATAAACCTTGAGACTATACTCGTACGTGAAATAAATCAGATACACATGTTCAAATATCACATGGTTTCTCTGGTGTGACAAACAGTATAAATAATGACCAGCATGTGTGATAGATATTGCAAAGTGGGAAGAAAACATCCAAATGAAACCAGGAGCAAAGGAAAGGAAAAGAAAGGAAAGAAGGTACAAAGGAAAAAAGAATAGACAGGAAGAATGGAAAGAGTTTTTGTTAAAAAAAAAAAAAAAAAACAGGAGAAGAAAGGGGGAAAGGGGAAGGGAGAAAAAAGAAGTAATATAGATCATATACAGGTAGAGATTTGCTGTCAGAGGTGGTCATTATGTAGATCTAAAATTACCAATAAAATGAGAAAAAAAATCTCACCAAACCATCCAATAATATATATAGTTTTTTGTAAAATTGAAATTATTAAACACATATCTTGGTTTTACTATGCAGAAAAAAAATGAAAGGTCAAGTTTAGGAGTTGACAAGATAGTTTTGGGCTACAACCGTGGAGATCATTCACTGAGGAGAGCAGATTACTGAGAAAAGGCGTACCAAGAAAAGAGGGTGCTGGGGTGCTGGGGTGTTTGGAGGAAAGAGCCATCAACAGAATGAGGGGGAAAGTAGTTTGCTGAAGAGAATAAATGGAGGTAGAGCACCCCACAAGCCCAGACAAACTCTCGAGCAGGATGATGATCAACTGTCAAATACATTTCTTGGCCATGTAATCATTTGTGAGCTGTAAGAGTGCCATTTCAGAAAAAAAAAAAAAATACATTGAAAATTTAATATAAAAAGCATCGAAAAAATAGAAACTGTGGACATGATTTTGAGGGAACTTGTACATGAGAAAAGAACTATACAGGACAGTAGAATGAACTGATAACAAGATGAAGGTTTTTATTTGTAGTTTTGTAAAAGGAGAAACAACGCTGGGCATGTGAAGAAGGTTACATGAAGTTTACTAAATGAGGAAAGAATTTAAGAAGGACTAAACTTAAGAGCCCTGGAAGGGCTGGAGATTTAGCTCAGTGGTTCTGGTGCCTGTCTTGTAAGCTCAAGGACCCGGGTTCAATCCCCGGTAACTATATACCATACTGGGTGTGGAGACTCACCCCAGCAGCAACCAGTACCACATACCACAGTGTCGGGCGTGGTGGCTCACGCCTGTAATCCCAGCACTCTGAAGGCAGAGGCAGGAGGATTGCTGTGATGTGAGTTGGAGGCTGAGCTCAGGGCCAGCCTGAACCACAAAGCGAGGCCCTGTCTCAAAAAAAAAGTCCTGGAAGCTCAAGTAATCTGAAGGTGAAAAGGACATTTTTCCTTCTGAGTTAGAAAAGGGAAAATACATGAATACATTTAGAGTGGGTACTAGGGAGATTTGAAAGTTAAGGATTGCTTAAATGGTTCTACTTATCACAGTGAACATTACTGTCATTTAATCTATTCACATTATGTAACCAAGATTGTTTAAGAATTAAGTATACTTGACATTACATAATACAAGGGGTGTTTTGTTTTGTTTTGTTTTGTTTTGTTTTGTTTTGTTTTGTTTTGTTTTGAGACAGGGTCTCACTGTGTAGTTCAGGCTGGCCCTGAGCTCAGCCTCTAACTCACATCACAGCCATCCTCCTTCCTCCGCCTCCCGAGTGCTGGGATTACAGGCGTGAGCCACCACGCCTGGCACTGTGGTATGTGGTACTGGTTGCTGCTGGGCGTGAGTCTCCACACCCAGAATTGTTATGTGGTTACTGGGGATTGAACCTGGGTCCTTGCACTTGCAAGACAGGCGCCGGAACCACTGAGCTATATCCCCAGCCCTACAAGGAGTTTTTTTGTCTTAGTAGACGGTACTTAAAGACTATGAAAGATGTTTTTCAGATCCTTAGAAATATAAAAATTAACTAGACTGTGCCAGAAGCATAGCTCATGGCACAGTGCCTGCTTGGCTAGTACAAGGCCCTGACTTCAGTTGCCAACACCAATAAATAAATAACAAGATTTCTAAGCTCTATGCTTGATTTTTTAAAACTATATTATAAAATGAATAAAGAACACAAGCACAATGACCAAGTAAATGTCATTAAATGATGTATGTTATAGCAAGTAGAATTTTTTTAATTTTCTAACAAACAAAACTTGAGAGATCTAGCCAATTATCAACTCTTGACCTCCCTGAAACCCTGACAAGTAGGTTGTTATCATTCCCACTTGTAGAAGGTGGTTTTTATGGAAGTACAAAATTCAAAGCAGACTATGAATTCTGTTATCCTGGTGATGGGGCTAAGTTAAGTAATACATTGTGTTTTAGCATGCTTATAAGAAGTATTATGCTTGACTCCCGAAGACAATTACACTATTGCAGAGTGTATTGATAGCCTTCCCTAAAACCATAAGGTTAAAGAATTAATTCATTCTGGCCCTTTTTTTTCTTGGTATGGACTATTACCAACATATCTCATGTTACCAACATCTTTTGTCATAATGTATTTAACTAACCAGTTGTTACAGTATGCCAGGCTCCATGGTAGGCACTGAGAAAACAATGATGAATAAAATCATCTCTGATATCCAAGCAGAGGAAATAGACTGTGAGACACAACAAAAATCATTACTTTAAATCCTAGGAGAAGCTGATGTTACAGAGTCGATACATCAGTCGGCAGTGGCAAAGTCCAAACCTTTTCTCAAAGACAAAAATCATGCTGCTTCTTCAAAATGAGAGATTTTAATGTAGGAATCAGTTAAACAGATGTTGTAGGCCTGGAAAAACACAAGAGAAAAAACTGAAGTATAAGGGAGATAATAAATAACTAGAGGAAGCAACCGCCACAAGTAGGGCAGAAGGACTGGGAGGAAGAGGTTTAGGCAGGTGGATCTAGAATCTCAGATCAGACAGTTTGGAGATCGGGCTCTGCTCAGCTGCTAATTTTGAGATTTTTTTTAAAAATTGCAGGCTTTTACCATTTTCTGTTGCCAAGGTGACAGTGACAGAAACAAGGCATGGGGAAGAAACAGGATCCCTTCCTTCCACGCTCCGACTAGTCCAATACAAGCTCTTGTTGAACCTAAGAGAACACCAGCTGGAGGAAGAAATGTCTCAGCCTCAGCACCACGATGCAGAGTCTGCCGTAGTGGATTTGGAGCTGAGATCGTCAGTAATCAGGTGATTGAGAAAGAGCTGTCCAAACAGGTGACATCTGAGCTGGGTCCTGAAAACAAAGAGAAGCCCCACATGTAGAGAGCGGGGAATGATTTCATACAGAGACGATTTAGAGGGTGCAGTAGCAGCAAAGAGACGGGATGTTAGGAGCGGTGGGAACAGCCGGAATACTGTGTGCAGACAGAGCAGAGTCCAGTCGTGTCCACTGAAAGACAGGCTTCGGGTGTCAGCACAAGCTTGCGCCTCACGGCATGTGTCATGGTCTAGGAGCGTTAAGCCAGTGAAGTTTTAGGAAAGAAGTCAATTATTTACTGAGCCCTACATGAAAGGCACCGTGCTAAACAGGGCTTCCTGCAAACAAGCAACTCATTCTCTGCCTCCTACACCTGTTCCTGTGTCTGTATTTTGTTTCCTGCTTAATGGCGTCATCATTCATCCAGTTTCTCAAACCAGAGACCTCTGAGTCATCTTTCTGACTCCCCACATGCAGTGAGTCACCAGATTCTGGCTGTACCGTGTTGTAGATTAACCCCTCCTCCCCAATCTTGCTGCCACTACCGCAGTCTCCACGTCTCCAGCAGTGTTCTCCTCACGTCTGTCCTTCCCACTGCAGCCAGTAGGATCAATCCAGACCATTAATCTACTTACACAGAACTAGTAGACCCTCTACTACAGAGGCTAATTTACCCTCACATCAGTCAGCACTCTCCACAATGTAGTGCTTTCCTCCCCAACTTCATTTTCTCTCTCTTCCAATTTTATATAAGACCAATTCACAGTGACTCCCTCAAATCCTGTGCCTTTGTTTAAACTGACTAATCTTTCAAGATGTAGCTTGAAGGCCAGGCATGTAGTTCACTGATGGAGCTCTCCCAAGTGGCAACACACACACATACACATGCACGCACACACGCACGCACGCACACACACACTCACAAAGTTCACCTTCCTCCCCTACTGAATGCTAAGTTCTCTGAGGACAGAGGCAGTTCATCTTTACAGCCCAGCATGAGAGCAGGTACTCAGTACTGAGTTGACTTTCGCACAGAACTCATGAGAGAGCCAGAGTCAGGACACAGAAGAGACCTTCACATGCCAGGCTTGGGACAGGCAGCACACAGGCCTGCACAGGCATGAGCACACAGGCCCCTCCTGAGCGCCGAAGACAGGGAGTGGCGTGGCCAGGGGCTTACCCTGATAGGTGCTCATTACCACCAAATGAAATCATAAATTTGGTTTTGTGTTTTGTGCATGTTAAAGAGCTTTAATATTTTAGAAGTAAATATATGAAACATAATTTTTATTCCCCTTTTGGCATTTCTTCTGGTACTTCTCAGTACATCAGTGAAGCAACATTAGGGAACTGAATCAAGCTTCTTTACAAACAATGTCATTAAGGCTGAAGAAAAGTAACCAGATTTATGCAAAATTGTTCCGTGTCCCTAGGGCAGGAAAAGCAGGACTTGGCAAGAGGTAATTATGCAATAAATGTGCAAAATGAAGAAACGAATGACTAGAAACCTTGCCATCATCCTAGAAGTCTTATCTGGGGGAAATTTGTCCATCTGAAAGATGATGCTCAACATACAGAAGCAGAGCATCTAGGCACCGTTACCCAGGGCACCCTCCGGCCTGCGCAGGGAGAGGCCGCCTTTGTCTGCAGACTGAGCTGGCTGGATGTGCTGAACCTTCCCCAGGGCTTATGGTGTATGTTGTCCTGAACACGAGCTGCCCCTCAGGCCCCAACTCGCTCCTGGGAAAGTGTGCCTCGGCATATGCTGGGGAGAGCCTGCCGTCAGCTGCTGATGTCCACAGCGGCCCCAAATGGCAGCTGCAGTTCTTGTAGGAAACTGTCACCTGTATAATGATTCATATTGGTCCTGAGAAGCTGAAATGCTGTCTGGCCCTGCCAAGATCAAGCGCTCAAATGTAGAATACGTGACAGAAGAAGGGACTCACCAAGGTGCCACCCGCCCTCAGGCTGAGTTGGTCATCTGGTGACTCTGCATGTGATTCACAAGTGGACAGTGAGGTAGCTAACCAGAGGGGACCTGCATTGTCTGATTAAAACATCAGCAAAAGATGACAGGAGAGGGGAACTCCCCTGAATAACAGAAAGGGAAGGACGACACCCTAATTACATATTCTCAAGAGAAAAAGAATGTCACGATTTCATTCACTCATCCAGCCAACAATTCCTGAGTGCTCATTTAGCATGTGTCCAGAATACAGTAGATGCTAGAGAGCCAAAGATTAAACAGTCAAGCTAAATGTCAGAACCCTCAACTCTGCCTGCAAGTAGAGTTGCCCTCCAAGAATGCTATGTTCTTTTCTTCCAGTATTGGGGATCAAACTCAGGACCTTGTGCTTGTGAGGCTGGCAAAGTGGCATTGAGCTAAATGCCCAACCCCCAGAATGCTATGTTCTTTTGAAGCTTTTCTTCAGATATGTCTCTGAAAGTTAGGATACAAGAAGACAGACATTATAAGCTGAGTAATAAGTGATATAAAGTATTTTCAACCTTCCCAGCATGGCATCTTTGTCATAGTGATATTATTGCAAGGCTGACATTTCTCCCCAAAGAAGACCCTAAAATCTTCCCAGGCCGCCAGAACACCCACAAACTCTGTGGGCTCCAGGAATGCTGCCCACAGCCACCTGCGTGGTCGAGTCCCCTGGGCCGCTCCTGCCCTGTGCTCTTACTGCTAATCCTACGATGTCAACACATTATGATGCCAGACAGACAGAACAATGCCCAGAGCAGCCTGGCCTGCACTGCTTTTACCAAGTGGCCAGTTGCCCGCCCACGAGACAAAAACCTTCTGCTAAGGACATGTGAGAAGAGTGGAAACGTGCTGTTTTGGAGATCATTGTCCTGTCAGCACCCAGGAGACTTCCAGAGACCTAGCTCAGCCTCGCTTCTGTGTAAGTATCTGCCTGGTCACTGCTTACTACAGCCTGCGTGTGGAGGGCGGAGCAGGGACTGGACAGATCCATTAATGCTGATCCTGTAAGGGCAGAATGTCGGCCTCTTCCCGTTCTGCTTTTTTCCTTCTAGTCTGATTTCATGTACCTCAACCCAAACAGTCAGGAAACTCAGAGATTTCTTATAACCTGATGGCTAACTTTCTTTATCTTAGATGTAATCTCATTGACAATTTGAGTTTTAAATAGAAGCATGCTTCCTGGATTACTTTTATATTTTTATTTTTCACACAATGACCCCAGTTTTCTTCCATTTGTAACTGAGAATTTAAATATATCGGAAGTCCCTCTTTTTTTTTTTTCCATACTGGAATTTGAACCCAGGACGTTTGCACTGAGTGCAAACTTCCCTAGCACCTTTTTAATTTTTTATTTTATAACATTTCTCGCTAAGCTGGCTTGGTGGGGCTGGGATCTACAATCCTCCTATCTCAGCCTCCCAAAGAGCTAGGATTACAGGTATGTGTGTCACACCTGGCTTTTGATGTCCACTATTTTTAATTACCCAAATGAGAGAAAAGATCCAGAACAGAGTCTGCTAGTCAAAACTGGAAGATTGGGAGTAGAGGGGCCATTGTGAAGAGAAAAGAGCCCACACTAGTCAGACCTCAGAGATGCAGCCAGAATTGCATCCTGAAGCCGTGATGGACGTATCCTAAAATGTATTTATTAGTGTGCTAAGCATCTTGGGAAAAAATCCTGTATGTAAAATGTTATGAAGAATTACTCTCAAGCACCAAGAATTACAGAAAACAACTTTAACAAGTGACAAATAAGCATTATTACTTAAGAACTGTCAAGACATAATACAAGAAAAAAAAGACCACACAAGATCTAGGCAGTGGGTGGATGGATGTTCACGACAGAATATTTTCAGTTTTGCCATAGGTTTGGGAAGACCCCATGGGAACTGTAAGACACAGACATTTACAGAGAACATTTTAGGGATATAAAACATCCCTCTGAAGCAGACAGTCAGAAAACCCAATCAAAATAATTTTATACTGGCTCCTCAGGCTACCACTCCCTCCTCTCTCCAACTTTCATTAACGTTCAAGTCGGCACATTTCCTAAAAGAATCCAGATGATTGCATTTATTCCAGGGAAAATAAAGACACCGCATCACCACAGAGCGTGAACACAGCCCACGTCCACGCTGTTCGCGGCCCTGGTAATGTAACTTGGTCATCCTTGAAACAGCAGACACGCCTGGGGAAGTCCTGGGAACAGTGGGGAGAGTTGAGAGTGAGGTGTATGAGCTCCACTCCTGACGATTACACGCAGCATGTTGCTTTTCTGTCCTTGACTTCCTGGTTGTATGCCTAGCAATGATTTCTAGTCTGTGAGTAGATTTAATATAGAATTCCTCTACCTTTTCTTTTAGCAAAAGTAACCGAATTTACACTGTAATTCTGCAGAAAAGTGCAGTCTGATATGACTGCCTGTTAAATTAATGTTTGTTCCACTGGAACTGAAAAAACAAAAAATGATTGAGGGGGAGGAAAAGCACAAAATTAAAAGAAATAGCAGCCAGACCTGGCGGTGCGTATCTGTCAGCCCAGATCTCTGAGCGAGTGAGGAAGGAGGATGGTAAATTCCTTAGCCTGAGCAGTTTAGCCACTTAGCAAGACCCTGTCTCAAAAAACAAGCTGGGAATGCAGCTCAGTGCAAAGGCCCTGGGTTCAGTTCTGGTACCACCCCCAAAAGCAAAGACTGCAAAGCCTGTGCTAGTAGTAGAGGACATTAGGGTCCATCTCCAATAGGATTAGAGCTCTTCTTGCTATCCTGGCCCTACAGCGAAGTTAAAGTCTTTATCTACACTATAGTATTCTTTTTTGGTTTTTGCATATAGTACACACTATATGTTCTGCATCTTGTGTATGAAATTTAATGTACAGTCATTGGATGGGTCTAGCAAAAGGCATAAATGCATATTGGAAACATCTAAGCTATGTTTGGGAAAATTAGTATACAACCCTGGAGCACACTATAACAAGAAACTCTATGAATCTGTGAAGTGAAGACAGTTCTGCATCCCCACACGGCCCCACAAACCCTACTGTGCTGATCTTCTGTAGTTCCCACTTCATTCCACACGTGTGTGCTGTACTTCAATTAAATGCACATGAGTCAGTCCTTAACATAATCTCTTTTAAAACTACAATTTTTTTTAAGGTTTTTTGAGACAGGGTCTCGCTTTGTGGTTCAGGCTGGCCCTGAGCTCAGCCTCAAACTCACATCACAGCAATCCTCCTGCCTCTGCCTCCCGAGTGCTGGGATTACAGGTGTGAGCCACCGCGCCCGGCACAGTGGTATGTGGTGCTGGTTGCTGCTGGTGTGAGTCTCCACGCCCAGTATTGTTATGTGGTTACCGGGGATCGAACCAGGGTCCTTGCGCTTGCAAGACAGGCGCCGGAACCACTGAACTAAATCCCTGGCCCCTACAATTTATTTTTTATTTATAAGTTTTAACATTGTAGAGCTCTAGTGTACATGTATTAACAAAGCATGATAATATGAACTTTCATGAATTTTTATAAGATTTCTACTATTTAAAATATTTATATTACATCTACAAATGGTCAGTTTATTAGTATAAGTAGCGTTGTACGTTTCACATGCTCATCCTTAAAGGCTGTGGCAGCATCTCCCTTGCCCGTGGAATGACTGCAGCGTACAGCGAGACAGATGCATGTGCACAGTGCACGTTTCTATTTATCCTTATTAAAAGTGTATCCATACATAATGACAAAGGCATTCTAAGTTAGACACCACTGACGACTGCAAAGCCATTGAAATTTGTACCCTTTTAGAGAGTGAGCTGGATATATGCAAGTCATTTCTCAATAAAGCTGTTTTAAACATTGGTCTAAGCTAGCCATAGTGATGTGCACCTGTAGTCCCAGCATTTAGGAAACGAAAACTAGAGATCTTTTGAGCCCAGGAATTTGAGACTAACTGGGCAGACACTTCATCTCAAAAAAAGACAAAACTTCAAGTTAAAGATAAAAGTATTAACCGTGCATAGTGTCACATGCATGGAATTCCAGCACTCAGGAGGCTGAAGCAGAAGATTCATCATGAATTTGAGGCCAGGCAAGGCTGCAGAGTGGGTTCAAGACTAGCTTGAACTACACTGTGAGAATTTGGCATGACAAACAGATAGACTAACAGACAGATAGATCAACAGACAGATATTTTTAAAAAACAAAACTATCTACAACATTCCAGCCCATACAAAATAAAAGTATCTTGAAATGCCAAAGTCAATAACAGTAGAATGGCTACTAATGGGTAATAAGGTGGGGCCAAGCTGACTTATCGCCCCCTAGAAAGCAAAGCCAAGCACGAGTAACTTATGAGTCAGAGCCTTGAATCTACCCACTTCTTTTTAAAAGAAAATAGTTTCTCAAACATCAAGTTAACCACAAGGTACAATTAATTTTGGCATATCTTATAAGAGATTACAATGTTCCAAATAACTCTACATCATGACTGGTAACTAGTGCTTGAAATAATATTTAAGGTCCTGGGAAAATAGTAATATATAATAAATAATTAAGAGAAAATCTATCTGTAAAACTTGAAAAATCAAAATTTTAATATGGCCACCAGGTAGTACATAGGAAGCTTAGTAAATAGTTAATCTAATGATTTAATTCTGGACAACTGACAATATACGTAAGGGTGTGGTGTGTGTGTGTGTGTGTATGTGTGTGTGACCAGAAGTGACTGCACAAGACCATGCTTCTGCTGGAGACAGTGCAGTTTCGACTAGTTAACTAGAATACTGGAGCCAGTGGGAGAACGCCATTTACACATAATCAAGTCATACGTGTAATTAATTAGTCAAAGTCCAATACATACCTAATCTAAAGTGTCAATTCCAGGACAAAATTATAGAAACAAAAACCAGCACACATCAGGGATAATAAAAGAGGCTGTTACGTTTTCTGCTCCTTAGCTCACCCGATCTTCGTTCCAGGTTCAGAAGAGACCGGAGAGGCAAAACCCGCACATGGCCACAAACCCTCTAAATCCCTTCCCTCTGCGTCTTCTTCTCTGTCCTGATTCTGCAGCTACACCTGCTCCCCCTGGAGATCTGCCATCTGTTCTTGGGGGGGGGGGGTTGTTCTTAAATTCCAAGGGCCATGAGAAGCCTAAATGACTGTACAAAGAAGACACTCTGGTCCCGGTGGCCACGTGGTACCGACTACTTAGCAAGTATCTCTCAACAGTGCACACAGCTTTCGATGTGTGGGTGTTTCCATTTCTCTGAGTGGTTTTTTTTTTAATGGGTACTCTGAGTCAACTGCTACATTTCCTCAAATCTAAGATATACCATTATTTTATGGACCAGTAAGAAAGAAAAAGTTATGCTACTTAAAACTCGTTGCTTTCTTAGTATCTAGAATTTTCCAACACAGTATTTTCTGTTCCATCATCTGCACGTTTCTTAAGTGAATACGCTGAGACCTCCTTTCAAGCCTCTTACATGTGCTCTGTTAGTTTTGTGCTGGGACTTTCTCCATCTTAGTAGACTGTGTCACCACAAAGCTTCAGGTCACCATAGGGACACATTCTAAAAGGCATTTAAACACCAGTCAAGTAATTACTATGATATGTCCTCTGCTACGTCACCAGGCATCTTCCATGTCAGACAAGCTTAGAGTTTCACGGCCGAGCAGTTGCTGGCAAAGACGGACTATGGACTCGCTCCCGTCACACACAGAAGAAGCTGATCATGACAGTGCTGGCTCTGGTGTGCACTGAAAATCCCTTCCTCTTCTTTACCCACCTAAGAGAGTTCAGAAAAGCAGAAGAAAAATTTAGAATTGCGATTAGCTTCCTTTGTCTAATACTTTATTCTTTATTTTTCTTTCTTCCACTAAGGTTTCATCATGAAAAGAAGAAAATCCAAACTGAAGTGATTTACAAATCTTGTCTCCAACAGAAAAGAGTGGTTGGGCCCCGACTCGAGGTAGGAACCCCTGGTCCTGTGGCTGAGCCCGTGTGCGCATCCTCTCTTGTGCTTGGTCTCTTTATCTCACTTCCGCTCTTCTACTGACCCCTTCCTAAGCCCTGTTCTGCTCTTCCTCTCTCTCGGAGACTCAGCGTACAAAGATGCTCTCTGTAGTAATCAGCTCTTTTAGATACGTAGAGAGACATGTGACTGAGAGGAGCCTGAGCTGAGGGGCTCTGGGCTAGGATCCCCTTGGATTCTGAGCTGTGGCCCCCCTCTTCTCCTAGCACTGACTCCTGCCTCTGTGCCCCACCAGGGCCCTCGGTGCTCAATTTTCCAGGAAAGGGAGGGAACAGGAGAAGCGGGAAGGACCCTTGTGGTCTTCTTTTGCTCCTCTTCTTGTCTGCCTTCTTCCCACCGTTCTGACCGTCCTGATCCTTTGCATCTCTGACAACACTAACTTACGTCTTTTAAGTGCCCAGAGCAGGCCTGCACACTGGGTGAGGGCCGCAGTCGGACTGCGAGGCTGTGAATCCCGCTTTGGGGACTGATAGCTGTGTGATGTTAGGGTACTTTCCCCCTCTCAGACCCCATTGCGTGATGTATAAAATGTGTCTGTGAATAGTGTTTCTCCAGTGTTATCCAAGTTGAATGAGAGAGTCCGTGTAAATAGAGCCTTTATTGCCTGCCACTTAATAAGCACAAAATGAGCGCGGTTAAGTATTATCTCTCAGCCAGGTGGTGCTGGTTGTTGTATCTCACGCTCTCTTCTTTTTTTGTTTTTTGATTTCATTTTAACTCCTATAGACTATTTCTGTTTCTTATCTTTTTTGTCTTCCTTGAGACATTTTACTGTCCCTCTGTACATGCATAAGATACAATAAAAGATATCACCGAATTGCTAGTGGGGGGTCTGATGGATACAGCTGGGGGGTGGGGGGAGCCAGTACTAGGGATAAAACTTAGGTCCTTGCACCTGCCAGGAAGGCGTGGCACCACTGAGCCCCAATTCTGTTTGGAGTTGGATTCCTATGGCTGGCTGTGTCCAAAGCCATGTGTTCATAGCATGCTAGGTAATGGAGGATTCTGCATTTCACAGCCCTAGCTAGGATGGTGACATTTTTGTTGAGCTAAGGAAGAAAAGGAGTTTCTGAGGAGGACTGGGGTGAGACTATTTGTGTATATATATATATATATATATATATATATATATATATATATATATCTACACACACACACACACACACACACACACACACACACACATATCTAATCTGTTGCTGCAAGTTAAGTACCCTTAAACTGGTGTGCGGTTTGTGAAAGAGAGGCAGGAAATCTTTGTTTTTAGAGTAAAACAGACATAATGCAAAAGTCATCATTTTAAGTACTTTAAGTGTAGATTTCAGTGATATCAAATATACTCATAACGTTGTTGCAATGATCACAACCATCCATCTCCAGAACTCTTTTCTGGAGACATGACTCTGTACTCATAAACACTAACTCCCTGTCTTCCCATTAGCCCCTGCCAACCACCACTGTACTTGTGTCTATGACATGATTACTCTAGGTACTTCAGTACTGTAAGTGGAATCATAGAATATTTATTTTTTGTGGCTGGTTATTCCACTTAGTGGTGTCCTCTTCTGCGTTCCAGTGTGTGTCAGAAATTCTTTTCTTTGTGAGTCTGATATTCCATTGTGCACATATGCCGTGTTTTGTTTAACAATGAATATTTAGATTGTTTCCATACTTAGCTATTAGGAATAATACCGCTGTGGACAGTGGGGTACAAATATCTCTTAAAGACTGTTTTCAGTTTTTGGTCTCTGTACAGCAATGGAATTGTTGGGCCATATGCATTTCTGAATTGAATGCTTTGAAAAGTTGTCATCACTTTCCGTAGCAGCTGTACCATTATACATTCCAACCAACACACAGAGAAGTCTGCATTTCTCCTCATCCCTGTCAGTGTTTATTTCCTATTGGTGGTTATTTTGGGTAGGAAGGTTGGTTTTGGTTTGTTTTTGCAGTACTGGGGGTTAAACTTAGGGCTTTTTTCATCCTAGGCAAGTACTCTACCACTAAACTACATCTCCAGCCCTGGTTGGGTTTGTTTCTGTTTTGAGACAAAGTTCCATTACGTAGTTCAGGCTAGTTTATGAGACCTTATGGATGTGAAGTACTATGTCATTGTAGCTATGATTTGCAGTTCTCTAGTGATCAGTAATATCTGTATCTTTCAGGTAAATTATTGGTTATTGGCATAATTTTTTTTAGAAATATCTATGCAAGGGCTAGGGAGTTAGTTCAGTGGCACAATACCTCCCTGGCAAACACAGGTCTTGAGTTTGATCCCTGGAACACACACACGAAAGGAATATCTGTACAACTGAAAAGGGCAACCTTTCTATTTACTGGAGACACTTCCCTTCTCAGAATTCTCAGAATTGTCACAGCAGGAATGAACTGTTATTGATTAGAAAGATGTCTACTGTTACCTCCGGACCTCGAGCTGAGGCTCAGACAGGAGGTAATTGTGTGGAAGGAGTGTTCTCAGCTTAGTATAGTTTTGGCATCCTACATATATAAAAAAGATTTGAGAAACTTGCATAATGTCAAGGCTAATGCTGTTTATCGTTAATTAAGAATATAGAAAATGATAGTTTGGGGAAAAGAGCCATATATATGAGAAGGCTGCCATGAAGGTTTTCCTAAGCACCCACTACACCCCAATAGCTGGGTTCCCATCACTTTTTATTACAGGTGTCTGTTTTACACTTTATATAGGCTCTATCACCCAGTATTTTTTTCTAATAATTTGTCCCCCCTACGGTGAAACCTTTTTGAGAACATGAATCTTATTAGTCCTGTTTAGATATAACTAGATATTAATAAAATTTGCTGAATTAATAAATGAAAAAACGTACTTATGATATTCTCTCTTATTCATTCTCTCAACATGCTAATGTTTGTGTCTAAGCACAATGAAGAAGAACAGAAGGAAGTCGACTGATGGGCGTGATCCCCACCGCCTTCAGAACGTGTTGGATGGAGGAGACTATGCCCTGTTTGTCTCTCCTCCTATGTTAGAAAGCAACTTTATTCAGGTAAATACTTGAGCATTGAATTAAATTGCATTATTTAACCTTCTTAAGACAAATGAAAAGGTGGGGAGGTGAACAGCTTTAATTGCAGCAAGGGAATCTGTGGTATTGTTGAAGGGAACAGTCTCAAGATTTTAAAAATCCTCTAATACTTGCAATGTTAAAGGAACATTCATTTCAAAAGTTGCGAGCAAATTCTTATGCAGGGAATTCTGTCCTGATGCTACCAAACTGTCATTCTACAATAATCTTCTCTCAAAGTGGAAAGTCCACAAAGTGGTTCTTAGAACATCCTGTCCTAGGGAGGCATTCCGATGACTTCTTTCTGGAAGATAGTTTAAGAAAAATACATGGGACAAACTAAGAATTAAAATGACTCTTAGATCTTAGTTCCAAAGGAAAAAACATGATTGTCAGGCACTGTCGGGGAGAAAGTTTCTTCTCATAAGAATGTGCCCACGTCATGAACAGAACTACATCTCAGTGTGTGGGAGAAGTACCAACTCTCCCCAAGACGTGCAGCATTAAAACTCCACCCGAAGAAGCAGGGCAAGGAGCTCAGTGGTGTGGGCCGCGCTCTCACAGCAGCGTCTAGTACTGAGCCCTGGATCTAACCCCAGCCTGTCCGACGAGACTCGGCTCATTCCTCAGGCGCTGCTGGAAGAATAACGGAGCCTTCTCCAAAAGTGACAGGCTTCACACCTGCGTGCGGGTGTGACTGTCCAGCCCTGTATTGTCGCAGGCAGGGCGAAGCCTCAGAAGCGTGTCTGGTGAAGGCGCAGACCGCCTGTGACAGTCATGAGCTGCTACTTCTTTCCTGCTGATTTGTTTTATTTTTAAGCTTTCTTGCTGTGCCATTTTCAAATCGCCTTTTGCACCCTCTAATTGCATGGCATGTGCACCACGCTGGGGAGAAGAGTCAGGAGATCAGACGCAGCCCTGTGTCACGATAGGGTGAGTCAAACCCTCTCCAGAGTGCTTTGTCTTCGGCAACAAAGTACTGAGATTTCTGACTGAAGAGGCTTCAGTGAGAGAAGAAAAAAAAAAATGATCTCGGAGTGAAGGAGCCTGGGACCCTTGCACACCGTGAGGGATCCAGGGTCTCTCTTTTTATTGTCATTGTCTGGTAAGACGTCACAAACAGGACTGTGACAGCTGCGGATAAAACATGAAAAAGTACCTCCCCGTGTTGTCCCCTTGTGAGGGGCTGAGAAATATTCTCCAGAAGCACAGAAGGCCCTGCGTTTGTCTCACTGGGCAGGCCTGGGCCACGTGGCCCTGCGGAAGTCAGTCTGCCACAGAGCTGGGGTCCGTGTGCCAGTTTTAGGTTCACGGGAATTTAACCCCGGAGCGAAGGCTGGACAGTGTGTAAACCCAGGGGTCACAGCCTCTCTCTGAACATATCTGCTTTTAAAGTGATTCATGTTTTAACCGAACACATTACAATGAAGAAACCAAAGCGTAGCTCCTCTCTAGCTTGCTTCTCATCTCTAACTACCTATTTTCCAGTCTCTTTTTGCCAACTAGCAGAGATATTGCCCAAGATTTTGGGGTTGTTTTGTTTTGTTTTGTTTTGAGACAGGGTCTTGCTTTGTGGTTCAGGCTGGCCCTGAGCTCAGCCTCAAACTCACATCACAGCAATCCTCCTGCCTCTGCCCGCCGAGTGCTGGGATTACAGGCGTGAGCCACCACGCCCGGCACTGTGGTATGTGGTACTGCTTGCTGCTGGGGTGAGTCTCCACACCCAGTATGGTATGTGGTTACCCGGGATCGAACCCAGGTCCTTGCGCTTGCAAGACAGGCGCTGGAACCACTGAGCTAACTCCCCGGGCCAAAATTTTTGTTTTGTATACATCCTGCATTCATACCCTGTCCTCTCCACCCAGCCGATACACTTCCCACATCCGCCAGCCTCAGTAAGAGTCCCTTTGTCAGGGATTTCTCTGACCCCATGTCCAGGGGCGACCTGGAGTAGGCCTGTTAGTAATGTTTGGGATGTTTGTAAGTTAAACACAGCCATGATTGTTAGGATTGTTTTAATTTTTTAAAAATTCTCACCATTTTCCCAAGCTACCAGAACTCCTAAGCCCTCGGCGTAGCTATAGCAGGCACACACCACTGTGTCTGACTTACCATAGCCGCTGATAAAAGTCAAATCACATGCTGGCTAGCTCAGTGGTAGTGCGGATTCTGCATGTGTGAGGCCCTGAGCGCAACCTCCAGTACTGCAAAAAATAACAGTAGCTAAATTATATAAACTTAGAACTAGATGATATCCGAAACAAAGAAACTAAATATTCCAAACTCTTAATTCTCTTTTTTATGATGTATTACTATTACCTATGCACTGATGCTATGGACACCAGAGTTTAACAAAGATTTATGGAATGTATAACATGGGTCTGGGAAATTTAAACAAAAGAATATATATATAAATATGTATAAAATGTAAATTGTGTTCTACATTTCTGTAATGTTAGCAATATTTTAAATAAGCCTCTGTGTGAACATGTCTTCAAGAGCTCTTAAACATTTCCCAGCACCTTGCTCGCTGTATCCCCGCCCTAAGCTTGGCCCAGTGCTATGTGCTCCCACAGCATCCTGAGCTTATACTTAGTAACACTTCAGAGGGCAGCAGTTAGTTTCTCCAGCTGTTTAACCTTTGCCTGCCCCGGTCACCCTCACAATCCAGAACTGTCTTTTGTGATAGCTCCAAAAATCAACATAAGCAAGTAGAGGGTCGGATGCGTTGTGACGAAGCCTCATAAGTGTTTCTCCTTTGTCCCCTGACGTCCTGAACAGCTAACTCCAGGGAATAAGGTGGCTAGGCCCGTGTCTTTCATCAAAAACCTCCTCTCCTGTTCTCTGCACTCAGGTCAACAGGAGAGGTGAATCCATTTACATTCATAACCGAGCCAACTGGGTGACTGTGGGCATCTGTTCTTCCAGTTCTGCCCATCAGATCCCCAACGTGATGCTGCTGGCACATCTGAATCCCACTGCAAAGAAACACAGCAAGCCCCTGTTTAAAAGTCTGCTGACGTCTCCGGCTAGAGAGAAGCTGGTGCTCACCAGGTGAGTGCAAAGAAAAGAAAGAGGTTCCGACTCTCAGAGAACACGCTTTATCCCTGGGGAGCTGCAAGTGAGAGCACTCCCCACAGCTACTCCTAAGGAGCATCTCACCTGCCCTCCCTGCTACAAATGAACGAATTGTGTCCCTAAAGTGAGGGAAATGGACAGCATTTGATTTTAGAAGGCCAAACCTGAGGAGCAGGAAACAAAGACTCAATAAATCGCTTCCCAAGAAAATGCCTCCCCTCCTTCCAACCTCCCAGCTCCTGTCGGAATCACCTCTGGTTTTGTCTCAGCCACTGACTTGCTGAGCTAATTCCTGTTGAACTAATTCCTGAACATCTCTAAGAGTCAATGCTTTAAGATTGATTAAAGTGGACAATGTCTCTTGTGATAAATAGCTGGAATTCAAATCTTTAGGAGACCGGAGGTTTAGGAGTGAGATTAGGACAGCCGCCTGCAGGCAGCCCAGCAGGGAGCCAGCTGTGGCCCAGCCTGTCCGCTGCTGTAAAATGGGAAAGGACAGACCTTGTGCAGATCTCCCGCCAGGCCTCCAGGTAACGTGATGCCGGTGTTTGTTTGCAGGTTTCTCCCTCTGCAGTTCGTGACTCTTTCTGTGCATGATGCTGAGAACATGCGCCTCAAAGTGAAGCTGGTGAGCGGCAGGGCCTACTACCTGCAGCTCTGCGGCCCTGCGAGTAAAGAAGACGCGCTGTTTTCTCAGTGGATGGACCTCATCTGCCTCTTAAACCAGGAGAAAGCCAAAGTGTCCAAACTGTCCGAAGTTTCCAGCCTCTCGGCCATCACAGACAGTACCGCGGTGCCGAGCTCCATGGCCATCATGGGCATTACGGCGTACCCGCACATGTACCCGCGCTCAGACCCTGTACGTGTCACCGAAAGCATGAATTTCTCAGAGTTCACGGATGTCACTGACATCACAGATGTCACAGATATTCCGGAAAATGAGATCACGGAGTTGCCTGACATAAGAATCATCACGGAAGTCACAGAAGTCATAGAAGTCAAAAACACCTCTGATGCCACAACCATCTCAGAAGTCAAAGTGGTGTTTGAAAATGATGACATCATAAGGGCCAAGGAAGAGGAAAAGGTATGTAATCTGGAACTCTAACTCTTCCGTAACCACGCACTAGGACGACTCCCGGTCACAGCTCTGTGAAGTGCTCTGTGTCACCTTATCTTAACAATGAAATCCAACCCCTCAGCATCGTATAAACCCGTGGTAGGATGAGAGGCAGTCCTTACTATCAAACCTAACCCAGCGTCTGAAAGCCCAAAAGACCTAACCAGGACTAGCCACGGTCGTTGCCATGGTGACAGCCAGTGTTAAACAGCGTCCACCATTCTCTTGCTCAGTAAGACAAGTATGGCAAGCTGCTTGGGCTGGCATTTTTGATCCCTAGTTTTCAAGGCTGGGTATTTTCCAGTTCAGTTTTATTTTCAGGGAATTCAGGAGTCCACGTGAGAAGTCCTGGGTTAGAATCTTAACCTGCTATGTGTATTAGTTGTGTGGCATTTGCTAACTCCCAAAACCCACATGTACCTTAGTTTCTTTACGTCTAAAATTAGGATATTAATATAATGTAAACATTATTTTATACTTTAAGTATAAAGAGAATTACTAGTTCTTTGAAGAATGGGTTAAAATTTCAGTGGTGAGGCTGGGGATTTAGCTCAGTGGTTCTGGCACGTGTCTTACAGAAGCAAGGACCCAGGTTCGATCCCTGGTAGCCACATACCATACTGGGTGTGGAGACTCACACCCAGCAGCAACCAGTACCACATACCACAGTGCAGGGCGTGGTGGCTCACGCCTGTAATCCCAGCACTCGGGAGGCAGAGGCAGGAGGACTGCTGTGATGTGAGTTTGAGGCTGAGCTCAGGGCCAGCCTGAACCACAAAGTGAGACCCTGTCTTAAAAAAAAAAAAGAAAAAAGAAAAGAAAAGAAAAGAAATTTCAATGGTAAAATTGAGGATAGAGATCAGAAAATTTTTTAAAATTGTTATTTATTTTAGAAAAAACAGGAAGTAGAAATATACGGTCGTGTTGGAGAATGGCTAATTCAGGTGGGATGGTACATCATGTATGTGGAGAACCCTAGAATGGAGAGGTGGAAAGCTGTTCGCAAACACCGAGCGCTGGCAGCGGGAACTTCACTCTCTGGGCAAAGCTTAGCAACTAAGAGCTTCTATGTGTGGGAATAAAGGAGTCGATTTTTCAAAATGATAAGTAAAGATCAGCTTGAAGGTGGCTGTTGGAAACTCTTAAGGAAAAAAGGCAAAGGCTAAGAACGGACATTTCACAGCAGAAATCACTCACGAGCACTGGGTGAAAGAGCTTAGTAGCTCCAAAAACGGTGGAGCAGCGAGTCCCCGAGGTCAGCTTCTGCAGCACAAAGCGTGGGGGGCCTGGGAGGAGGCAGAGTGAGGCTCCCTGGGGAGGAGGCAGAGTGAGGCTCCCTGGGGAGGAGGCAGAGTGAGGCTCCCTGGGGAGGAGGCAGAGTGAGGCTCCCTGGGAGGAGGCAGAGTGAGGCTCCCTGGGGAGGAGGCAGAGTGAGGCTCCCTGGGGAGGAGGCAGAGTGAGGCTCCCTGGGGAGGAGGTAGAGTGAGGCTCCCTGGGAAGCGAGCACGGCAGGAGAAGAGCGCGGGACTGAGTGAGCAGAGGAAAGACGCTGCCCTGAGGAGGAAAGGGGCCCCGCCTGCGGGGAGGCCTAGTGAGACCACGGAACCCCAGGGGCCTGAGAGAGTCCCCCGCAGCTGGAGCCGCTCGGGCCACCACGGGCGGGAAGAGCTGCAAGGGAAAGGCTGCGTGAAGCTGCGTCCCGCAGCGGCCTCTTGCCTGCCTCACACTCGCTGTGTCCTAAGAGTGGATGGGGAGGACTGTCGGGGAGGATCACCACGGAGGACTGTCCGGGAGACCATCAGGAGGACAGCTGGGGAAGACCACCAGGGAGAACTGTCAAGGAAGACTAATGGGGAGCGTCGGAAGACTGTCCGGGAGGACCGCCGGGGAGGACCACCATGGAGGACCACCAGATCCGGCCGGGGACTCCGCGGAGAGGCTAGGAGCGGAGCACACAGGCCAGGCCCCGCGGTCGGCGGCCAAGCGCAGCCCAAGCCCAAGCCTTCCTCGTGGGAAGCTCGCTGGCTGTGAGCAGATCTCCTCTGGGCAGAGGCCACGAACATCTTGGACATCAGCGCGAACGAGACACGCGACACGTCCTGGCCTGAGCTCTGCTCCTCCTCAACCCAGGCTCAGGAAAGAGCCGCCAGTCCAAAAGGACAGAAAACGCTCTTGTTGTTCTTTACCTGACTGCATTGTTTTTATCTTTTTCCCCTTGTTTCCCTTTACTGTTTTCCTCCTCCTGCACACTCGCCCACACTTTTCCTCCATCGTTTTGCCCTTTTTCTCCGGTAAGTGTGTCTGTGTCTGTCTTCTCTTCCTCCAGCCTTGTCTCCCCCGCGTGGTTTACCCGCCCTGAGGGAGTTCCCCTGGTCCTTTAGACCTTCTTACTTTTATCCATAGCTCTCCACCTGACTTACTGCACTGGTGTCTTCGCCATTCACAGTTTTTCTTTTCTTTTCCTCTCTCCCTTTTCATGTGTCTCCCGTTAACTTTTTCTCTAGCATTTATATCAGTCACAGAATCTTCTCCCACCCCTGTTTCTCACTGCCAGCTTTATACCCAGTTTCCCGGTTTTCTCCTTCCAAATACACAGGACCCCTTCCCAACACCAGCGTCCTTCCCACCTTCCTCCTTCCCGTACCACAGAAGAGAGCTTACGAAAAAAGAAAAGGTTCTTTTCTTTTTTGTCTTCTCCCCCAGCCTGTACTCCCGCACTGCACACCCCAGGCCTTAAATAACTGATTCTAGAAAATCACTGTTGAATGCTGCTTTTCACCATTAGAGGACACGCAGCCATCACACGTCACGCACATTAACTGTGGAGGGTCAGGACCTGAGCTGTGCAGATGCTTACACCGTAACCACTGATCGCTTCTGTGGGCTACAGGGAGATCCAGAGCAGGGTCTCGTGGGATGTTATTTCTCAGCTACCCCTGACAGACACCACCGTAAGGAATTAGCTGTAGCTGGTTGCACTGGGTAGGAGTAACCTGATTCAGGGAGTTCCCTGATTCAAGGAACGGTTTCGTGCCAGTGACCCTGTCTGCCAAACTGATTGCATCCAGGAGGAGAGATGCCAGTGGTCCTAACCAGGGCCTCGCCCTGGCAGACAGAGATCCTGAGCAGAGAGTGTCTCAGGGCGGTGAGAGGAGTCCCTGCAATGTGAGCACTCAGATTCTAGCAAAGAAGCTACTCCTGGAGTCCACCGCAGTCTCTCGGTAGAGTGTTTACTCTGTGCTCCTGCCCGGCAGTTTATAGGTCTGTTTTGGTGGTTTTTTATTTCCTTAGTATTGTGGAGTTATGTTTTTATGGTTTTGTTTGTTTTTAATGTTACTTTCGTGTATTTGTTTCTCATAGGCCCTGATTTCCTCGGTGTGTAGGTTCCCTCCCTTATGTCAGCAGCCTACCGAGTTTTTTCACCTCAAACCCCCAAGGCAGTACTAGTCACACATTTTTTTTTTTTTTAGTTTTTCCAAACACACAAGCTCCTCCTCCCAGGTTCTTAAATTCCCCATCCTTTGCTCCCTTGAAGTCACTCCCACCTTCTTCAGTGCTACTCCTTGATGATCCACTTCCTAACCTTTTAGCTCTTCCATAATTCATCTACTTTATTACCTCTGTTAACAAGTTCTGACAACCACATAGAATTTTCCATTACAAAGTAAACTTCCTTTCTCCCATAACTTACCTTTGCCCTTACAATATATCCTCTGAAAATAATAACCCTTCAACTCACCTGAAAGTACTCCAGTGCAATCCGACCCTACATCAACATTTTCTTCTCACCTACCATTATTCCCTTTTCAAACCAATAATATCAGACACGGTGACCTTCAGAAGAGACAAAGAAAATCGTTGCATACTAGTTAAGGGAACAACCAACAAGAAGAGGTAACAGGACTTCCAGAAAGATGGCAAAGTGTTGAACAGCAACAAATCAACCTCCCTGAGATTTCAGAGTCCAGACCCTGGAATGTAACCGCTTGGGGAGGAAGAAGAGGGAGGTGGATGCCTGAAAGGGAAATACCTGAAAGGAAAATCGGACACCACAGAGAAGATGAAGAGACAGACCTCAACACAGAAAAAGTAGGATGCAAATTGCACTTTGTCCCCAGCTCCCAGCTTGTGGCGTGAGAGAGGAGGCTCAAGTCTAAGGAGGCACAGAGAGGGCAGATAACTCCAGATGCTTCCAGGGAGAAGCGCCAATGGAAGAGAGCTGTGAACCACTACAGCTGGACAGTGACTCCAAGTGTCCTCCCCTCCCCCCGCCCCGTCTCCTCAAGATGGTGCTCGGTCGGACCCGCCCTGTCTCCTCAAGATGGTGCTTGGTCAGACATCATTTTAGGGAGGGGCTGACTGAACTAGAACTCAGAACAGCCACAGGTTAGCTGCATGACTGGAGGAGGGACAACCACAGGAGATGTCCAGGGTCAGGGAGCTGAGGACAAGTGATGAGAGACACCCAGAGTGTTCCAGGCTGAACCCTCAGGCCCAACCCCAAAACCAAGATCAGCCTGAACTTCTGTGAGTTGAAAGTACTGGAATCAGCAGCCACTCTGATACCACTTCAGCACTGCGAGGATCATGTAGCACAGACCTGAGCTCTTTCTGCCTCCTTTGTCTACCGTTGATGGCAGAGAAACTACTATGAAACAGTAGACCCTGGAAGACACATGAGGCTTGAAATCTCATGAGAATCTTTCTGCTGTTATTGTTGCTTTTTTTGCTTTCTTGGATGTTTTTGTTTCTTCATGAGTACAGGCATTATTTTTAGTTTTTCTGTTTTGTTTTGTTCTTATTTTTGTTTTATGCTTCTTTCTTTCCCTCCTGTACTCTTTGCCAGTTTCCCAGAGCTTGGGTAATCGTCCTTTGCCCTTCAGCCTTGCTCATAATCTTTTTCTCTTCTTTTATTTCTTTTTTTTTTGTTATTGTTGTTGTTGTTGTTGTTGTTGTTTTTTACTCTTACTGTCTCTCTAGATTTTACTCTACTCACTCCTGAGGGTAAAATTGCTCTATTGGGAGACTATTTAGTATATATAATTTTCTAATTTGATTTCAAATTTGTTATATAACATAAATCTTGCATTACAGTTAAAGGTGGCAAATTAATAGTTCTGACAGTCATTTTCCAGACTGTGCTTGATGCTGTGGTTCGTACTGATTGTTCTACTTCAGCCAAGGTGATGTAGTTGCTGTAATCAGTTGTTCTTCCATGTATGCCAGTACTGAGATTGTCTGGGGGCCATAA
>PVIR01007780.1:0-59403 GCA_004026965.1 Petromus typicus | reverse complement strand
GCTCCACAGTGCTGGGTAAGTTTTTAAGCTTGCTGTCCTCCTGATGCAATATTTTCAGGAGGCTACAGCAGCACATCTGCTCCCAGGTGTGACATTCTAACCAGGACAGCGCCTCTGGCTGAGCCCTGTCCCCCAGGCCAGCAGTCTTGGGGCCTTGGATGGAGCAGAATCCCTTGTAAGGTGATGCTTGGGTGCACAACATAAAGGGATGGGCATGACGCCAGCAAAGGTGGTGTTGTCTGGAGAGTGCCTAGTTTTCAGTAGATAGAATTGGGCCCAGGAGCCAAAATTGGTGACAGATTTATAAGGAAAATCGTATTTTAAATTTTGTTAATTTTTAAAGATATTTAAAATCTGATAATGAAGATCCCCTTTTCCTGCTTTTGGTGGTATGTTTATAGTTGCACACCATAAACTAGCAACTGCTATGTGAATACGGTTGTAAAGCTGTTTTGCCTTTGAAAGGGTTCTGCTGATTACTTTTTGTGATTTCAGTGCCAAGACCAGTGCTCTGTGAAGTTCTTTCTCAGTATGCAGTAAGCAACAGACGGCCAACCTGTACCCTACCTGATGAAAAGTCACTTCCCCTGATGCCCTGCACTAGGTGGAAATCACATTTCCTTTCATTCACCCCCAACACTTGATGATCCTCAAAATGTAAGAGATTGACTAACCATAGTTTCAAATGTTCCTCTGTACACTGAAACTACTGCAAGCAGTAGCCTCCCCCAGGGGCTGTGCTCCGACACCATGACCCTCACTGCAGATGCACAGAAAGAGACTGAGATCAAGTACCGCTGAGCACAGGCGTGGGGGAAAGGAGTCTATGTGTATGTGCAATCGGTGCATTCTGTAAGTTGCAGCGATCTCTCCACGGAGCCTCATTTTGCCTGGAATAGGGCAGGGCCAGTCATGTGTGACTTGAGAAAACAGTGGCAGATCTAAGTCTCCGTCTGAAAGTCACCAGGAATTAATAAGTGCTAGCTAATACAGGTGAGAACAATGTTCACATGAAATGTAAGCAGAGAGCATTGGAAATAACCAGGGTCGTCTTTAAAAACCTATGGAAAAAATTACATATATTTCTGTCCATGAGTATTTTGTATACACTTGAAAACAGAAAATGTGTTTAACTGTACCAGGCTGTAGGACTGAGCTGCCTGTGGGCCTCCTCCTCGGGGAATCCTGCGCAGGCCTCCTGAGGATTGCGTTTCGATCCGCTCTCCGGGGAGGGAGGGCACTGGAAGGTGAACAAACCCAGTACACATTAGGCACGTCAGGGTCGTAGCCAGAGAAACAGGCTGTGCTCTACGCTTGGCAGCCTTTAGGTTCATGTCTGAGAGGGGTGGGGAGGACTGGAAGGGGGCAGAAACGAAGGTACTAAAGGAGAATTTTCAAACAGGTAAGTAACAGCAGGCATTTACTAATCTGAAACTAATAAAGCCACGAGATACGTGAGACGGGCAAAATGTCCCACTTCTGTCAGGAGAGTGGAGCACCTTACCCTCGAAGTCACTCCTCACAGGTGGGGCCCGGCGAGAAGGCCCGTGAGTGCTTATGCAGTGAGCCGAAAGCAGCACAGAGAGGCGAGCGCAGGAGCCCACCTGACCACGGGGACGGGTCCCCACGCTGGTGGGCACGGGGAACCCTTCAGACTACACATGCTCACAACTGAAAAAACTAAAGGCTGTAGTAGGAGCCTTGTCCTTGCACTGAACCAGGACACGGACCAGTCTGGCACCAGAACACAAAGACACTGTGCTGCTAGCATAGGCTGCTCGGGGGCTTCCTGCCAAAGCAAATTCATCTCAAAGGGTAATTTTTATAATACTAAGGTCCAAAGAAAATTTAACAGAAGTAGCAGGCCTTTAGAGACTTCCATTTTCTTACGTTTTAAAAAATGCATACAGTAGGGACTAAACCCAGGGCCTTTGTACTAAGCTCCATCTGTAGTCTTTAAAATTGTGTGTTAGTTTTATACAAGATTGTACTAAGTAGCTGAGCTGCCAGACTGAACTTGAACTTGGGGTCCTCTCACAGCAGCCTCCTAGAGTCCTAGGATTACAGGTATGCACAATACCCAGCTTGGATATTTTCATGTTACTGCTTTCGGGACCAGCAAGTTACAAGCTTAAGTAAGCCTCAATTCTATCACCTCAAACAAAGCTTAATGGAACACTGGTCATCCCACCTACATCATGTTTTCACTGCTAAGCCTCTAATCATTTGCAGAATTATGGATGACCAGAATGGGAATTTCAGAACAGGACTTCACACACCTGAGCAGGAGCAAATGAAGAGACACAGAACTTTCTCAGTGGCCTCACTATCATCTATTCTAGAAACAGATGCTGAATCTTGCAAGACAAAATGTATCACATTTATCCCTAAACTGGCTCAGCTCACCAATATCTACACAGAAATTCATATATAGTAAAAGCCAAAAGTCAAAATTCCCATATGCATTTCTAGATCCTGGCTGGCAGACAGACAAACAGGGCTTGGCAGGAGCTGGAGCTGTTGACAGCTTGGTTCTCACTTGTCCTCTGCAGCAACAGGCTTGCACTGCAGGGTAGCTCTGTGTCACACAGCAGCTGCCCAGGAAACAGGGCCCAGGGTGAACTGCCGCCCAGAACCAAGTCTCAGAGACCACTAGGGCCCCATTCGGGCCTATGTGTACAAACATGTTACTATGAGTGCTGAAGCTCATTATCTTCGAGATGCTTGAATTTAATTTCTGAAAAGATACATAGAAAACCTTTATGCTTCTAGTTCTGCAGTTTTGAGTGGCCCATCCTAAGACATTCTGATCTGCTGTCAATAACTGCTACTTTTAAAGAAGTGAAAATCTCTGAACAAAGTTAGACAAAGGCACGATAAAAAACATTTAAAACTCAATGTATTTTCCATACACCAATAATGGACTAGCTGAGATAGAAATCAGGAAGATAATTCCATTCACAATAGCTTTAAAAAAACATTATCTAACCAAGGAAGTAAAAATTTAAAAATTTTGAAAAATTTCATTGAAAGTTTCAAAATATGTCAGAAGAAACTGAAGACACCAGAAGATGCACAGACCTCCTGTGTTCATGGATTGGCAGAGTTAACCATAAAATGGCTGTACTGCCAAGAGTGATCTTCAGATTCAATGCAATCCCAATCAAAATTCCAAAACTATTCCTAAAAGAACTATAAAAAATAATCCTAAAACATATATGGAAACAAAAGGCCAGGAATAGCCACGGCAATCCTAAGCAGAAAGAGCAAGTGAGAAGGTATCACAACATCCGATTTCAGCTTATCCCAAGCCACAGTGACAAAGACATTGTGGTCCTGGCCCAGAAACAGACACGCAGACCTGTGCAGGTGAGGTCACAGAAACACACACACACAACTAGAGCCATCCAATTTGTGACAAGAGGACCAAAAAACACATGCTGGGGAAAACACTCGATCGTATATCCTGGAAGTCAGCATACCATAGGAGTATGCATGCCTGTGCTTACTGCACTGTAATAGCCCAGATACGGAGCCAGCCTATGTACCCATGAACAGATAAATGAATAAAGACAATGGACTCTCACACACAGAGTGTTAATTAGCCATAAATAATAAGGTTATGTCATTTGCATAAAAATGAAAATCATATTAAACAAAATAAGCCAAACTCAGAAATATCACGTTTCCCTAAGTAGAATCTAAAAGTGATGAAAATAAAGCAGTAAGGTGACTTAATAGAGCAGAGGAAGAAAATAAGCAGCAGGGAGGGGAAGGGCATAATAAAGGGCGACTGGAGGACGGAGAGAACCAAAGCTGTTGCGTGAAAAGGACCCGCTGACGTGAGCTAACCGAGGGAAAAGGCGTGCACTGTGCTCCAAGTGAAACAGCAGGTCACCAAACAGCACAGCCAAGGTTACCTCCAGAGCTACAGCAGTGCACACAGGTCCCCCAGGGAGCCATCTACCGCCTCAGCTCTGCTCGTCCAAATCCAGCAGTGACATACTCGGCACACTTTCCTTTTAAATGTTTCTAAGTGGAGGAAATTAAGAATTGTCTTAAGTATGTGATGTGGTTAATTAGCATGGTTATAGTAATCATTTCGCCATGATTTCTCAAAACATGCTGCACACCTTAGATTTTATCAATTAGGCACAATAAAACACAGTGGCTTTTTTTTTT
The DNA here is from genome assembly GCA_004026965.1 of Petromus typicus. Lineage (NCBI taxonomy): Eukaryota > Metazoa > Chordata > Mammalia > Rodentia > Petromuridae > Petromus > Petromus typicus. Next base: position 55,221 of record PVIR01007780.1, on the reverse strand, counting down.
TAATGAGGCCATGGGTATATCCTGGAAGCTTTTTTTTTTTTAACGAGGCGATGGTATAGTGGGGGACAGGAAAGCCACAGCAGCGTGGTGTCCGCCCTCACACGTGCATGGGGATGTGTTGGGACGGCAGCTCTGGGGGCCGCACAGGGACGCCTTTCTGACATGCTCCCCACTGCTAGACCAAGGACCTGCTCTAAGGAGAGCACAGGCTACATGCTGGGTGCTTAGAGGAGTGAACAGTTTCATCAGTTAATACAGCATTACACTGACAGCCGCACCCGATAACGCCAGACGAAATAGTGCTTGACGCTCGGGGCCTCTCTCCAGGCAGAAGCCCAGCTTCCTCCTGGGCGCGTCACTTAGCATGCTCAGACTTTATGTGGAAAATGAGACTAATCACAGTACCCACCTGACAGGGTCGTGATAGGAATGTGCATGGACGATGAGGACGTGGTCACAGACCAAGTCCTTCACCAGCACAGAGGTGACGATTCTTTGCTTGATGTCTAGCAACAATATAGTTGGAATCTCTGCAAAAAAAGAATTCTAGTGCCCAGTACTTCCCCCCACCATCACCCTCTGATTTCTTGTTTGTCTAAGTCAGAAGCAGAATATGTACCTCTAGCACTTGAAGCACAAATCGGTGCTAGCAGGACAAGCTGCCTTTCACAGGAACTCTCCGGGAAAGGTAAGATAAACTGTGACTACTGGAGTTCTCAAGCAAATCTCATCAAAACCAATGTGCTGTGTTCTCAGAAGGATTAACGCTTACTAAATTCCTTCCCTGACAGAGCAGGACAAACTCCTTCAAGTTTACTTCTCCCCAAAACATTTTGGGAGGTCCAACTCTGCTCGGACACGTAGGAGCAGAGAGAGCAGCAGAGCCTAATGTGGAGTGAAGAACAGAATAACCTTTGGATGGATTTCTAGGTCATTTCAGTGTCCTGCAATTTCTGTCTCAGTGTGTATTTTTAACAACTAAACATGAAACATACCCTTGGGAGGGAAGCTGCTCCAATTTTGGCATGCTCCTAATGAGCAGAGGAAATTTATCAGAACCACAGCTGAGGCTGGGGCTGGGGCTGGGAAAGTCCTGGGCTTCAGGTCTTCTCGACCTGCAGAAGCTGAGGGTGCCACTGCCGGGCCACAGCAGGGCAAGCTTCAACTTCCATGGCTCTCACAGTGGCACTGAGAGGGGTCCTGACCCCACTGCCTAAGGTACAAGCACAGGTCCCTTCCAAACTCTCTGCCCATGACTTAGACTTGAGAACCCTTGAACTAGTTTCATAAACATCTGAGCTCCTGAGAATGAGCAGGAATAAAGGGCAAGAGACCCATTTTTAACAAGAAGAAACCCTGGCTCTTGCTGACACGCCCAGCACCCAGCTGGCACTGGCCGCTGACTTTAGCCCTGAAGAGCGCCGCCTCGGAAGACTGGAGGTGAGGGGCCTGTTTCCAAGTCTGTGCTTAGCTTCTCTTTTCTAAAAAAGAAAAGGTGACTGAAAAAACTAATCTGGTTTAGCATTTGGCTCCATGTGAGGGGCGGTGTGTGTTTTAATTCTTAAGTTTCTCAAAGAGTCCAACAACAGTAGGAGCTGAATCAATAATTATCATGAATTGTATCTAACTCTCATGAGATTAGGCTGAAGAAAATCAGCTTTTAAAAGATCTGAAGGCCATGTGATTAGCGACCCTGCCAAGCCCAGTCACTGGGACTGTGGGGTGGGGCTGACATCTGAACTCATTTTGTTAGTGCTACACATAAGTAAGAAGAACACAGTGCGTTATTTTTGAAGGAAATAGAGCACCCAGCTTGGGCTAGCTGCTCCATTAGAGCGGTGTTACTAACGTGCTGCCAGAAAATATGCCTGCACCGGGGGGCCCTCCATTGGCCACTTGGGGATGTGTCCTGGGTCACAGGGCCCTGACCCACATCCAGCCCCGAGGGCCAAGCAGTCTCTCCCCACAGGGGGTCTGGGTCACAGCCCACAGCAGAGCCCTGGGGTGGACACCGACGTGTGCCACACTCTGCTAGAGGCGGAGCCCAAATAACCAGGTCATCCTCGAAATCATCTCAGAAATGGAGACACTCATCAGCCAGAAGACTTCTTAATTTGAGCAGCTCTGCTATTAGCAAAGCTAAGGTTATTAAAGGTAAGATAAGCATTGTGTCTGTAGACATGTTAGGGACCTAACTCTAAATTTTGCCTGGTTCTATTTTAAGGGGCAAAAGAAAACTTATGACAATCAATAAAATTTCTCAATAAAAGGAAATGATAAGATTCTGCAGAGTAGCTTTCATTAAATATGTGGAGTCACCAGCCACATCACAGGACTCCTCTCCACCGACCACTGCGCAGCCTTAGTCAGATGTACCCGCACCTAGCAGTGGGTGTCATGCAGGTCACGGTCATGTCCAGGGCTTACTGCTGTGCTACCTTGCAGGGTGGAAGCACCCTTTTCAGGTAAACACCAGGTAGCACAGTGATAATCCTAATTACTGAGGCGCATTAAGTGTAAGGCATAGAAATGTACTTTCCATCCATTCATTTAATCCTTATAACAATTCCAGGAGGCAGGTAATATTTCTGTCCCATGCTGAATTGGAAGGAGAGATTAAGGAACCTGCCCCAAAGCACACGCTGATAAACGGCAGAGACGGAGGGCTGCGGGGCACTTACACAGGAGAGGGTGCTGTAAACACTGGCACTGGCCCTGGCAAACAGCCTATCGATGCAGCCTACTGTTGCTAAAATCACCACCTGACTGTCTGGTCCCATGCACTGACAGACAAAACATGATTTTCTTACCTTCATGGCAGAAAAGCCCAAACAGTGGTTTTCTCTGGTTCAATATCAAATTATGACACATTTGTCCCAAAATTTCAAGGTTATCCACTCTGTTACTGTAATTCCTGCAAGTCTGATTTCACAGAGATTGGCAAAAACTTTTTCTGAAAGTACTAGATATTAATATGCTAGGTTTGGTAAACCAGATGGTCTTTGTCCTTTAAAAAAGAAAATATCTGCAACCTTTTAAAAATGGTAAACTATAGCAAGGGCTAAATTTTGATGGTCCTAACAAAATATCATATAAGTCATCAAAAGGTTTTCATATGGAGTGCACAGAACTATAAGAATTTGATAAACTGTCTACTTACCTTTTCACTGAACCACCCCACCAAAACCACTGCCAAAGGATTTCCTTAAATTTCTAAATGATGAAGGCAGGGAAGAGGCATTATCCAAAGATTCACAGGGTTGAAAAGATAAGTCCAGAAATGGATTTGTGGAAAATCTAGCATATCCAGTGAAGTACAATCTTCTAAGGCAATAAGTGATGAAAGGGGAAAAAAGGAAATTACTACAGAAAAATCAGTGTTTTAGAAACAGAATTTCATTCATACAGCAAACACTTAGAAATCTTTATTGGGAGTCTATGTGCAGGTACTCTGGTCAATAATGGAATTCTACTTACTTTATGGCCTAAAGGAATCTTACAAATGCTCTGGTCCAATCTCTTTATCACGTGGATGAGTATTCTGCGGTCTCCAAGTTATTTAAGGTACCCTGGCTATTTCTGTATGAAATTAAGTATGAGGAGATTTCCTGGCTTATCAACTTTGAGGCTACATGTTATTCATTTATGTAGCACAGTGTTATGTATTTATTTACATTGAAGAGCTTATTATCATACAGCTACTGTTCTGTTTACTACTTTTAAACCACCTCTTTATCTGACAAAACAACACGCCCCCTCTGTACGAGGTGCCGGAGGCACTGTGCTGCGTGCCACACACTCACGGCACTCAGGGTGGGACAGTGCTTCATGGTGTCAGCAGGTCTGGCTCATCTTTCTCTCCTCTTCCCTCCTGTCCATCTGCTGGTTTCTAGCTCCACCCTGGTCACCCTCACTGCTCTGGGCTCCCGTCTTTCCGCCACAGTTTCCTTCTTAAAGCCACACTCCAGCCGTATCGCCCCAAATCCTACCTAGTAGTTCACCAATGCTGGGCCCGTTCCTTCAGGTCCAGACCTATCTGCTGTCCCCCGTCATATGGGCTATTATTCTGATGCTCCCTTCAAACTGCTCCAGACTCTACCCTACATATCCACCCCCATCTGAGCCTCGGCTGAGGCCTCACTCTGCTCCGGGAAAACACTTTTCTGCTCAGTACAACTGTGAGAAACCCCCTCTTCCTGCTAACTGCCTGCTGCCTTCCCGTTTCTGTGGCACTAGACTCTACTTTCTCATAGCAGACAGTGAATCTGACTTTCTAGTCTGGGTAAACGGCCTAATGCTTCTACTGAAAGCAAGCGGTCCATTCTGCAAATACAATGAGAAACAGTTTTAAGTTAAAACACCAAATTTATTGCATAATACTGAACTATATGCACACACATATAAAATTAACATTTCATATAACTGTATATCTTTTTTTAATCTTGTATTTATAAAGACTGAAAAACTACCAATTTAGCAATTGGAGTAAGTTTTAAAAACAAAAAGCAAAAGCAAAAATCTACAATCCTTCACTGAGATATGAGACTGTACCACGGTTCATAAATAATTCATTTTATATAAATAAATCTTTTTTTTCTAGAACTAGGAATTTAAAATTAGGCTTATATGGGTTCCTTAATCATGTAGAATTTTCTCATCCCATGATGAAGAGCACTGAACATGTCATTTTTAAGATATATATTTGATTTAAACATGATCCCCTTTGAAATCCCACTGTAAACAAACATTTCAAATATGATGAACAAAAATTCTATGACAAAGAATTCCACAGGTCTCAACAATTAGGGAGGAAAGAAAAGTCTAAGTCAAAATTTTTCGATGTAAATAAAAATTTTAAAAAAACAGCTATCATGCATCTGGTAGAGATGACAGGAGATTTAAGTAAAAAGGATAAGATGGAAAAGAAGGAAGAGTCAGGAGAAAAGAAAGAAGGGATGAGAAACTGGTAGAGGACATAAAGAGATAAAGAGATAAGAAATACACTATTTCTACTTTTCTTGGGCAATATGGAGACTCTTTAGAAAACGAACAGAACTTGTCTGAAAGCGAGGTAACAGATGAGGTGAGAGGCCTAGCCAGTCACCTGACCGTCAAGGGACTAGGCTGAGCGACAAAACCAAATGAAGGTCCAGCGCAACTCGAAGGTCCTCTGCCTCTCTCGGAGGAGGAGGAGGAGGAGAGCACAGCCACAGCAAGGCTGCCCTTCTCTCAAGACATTCATTCCTGTATTTTTGGTACTAGTTAGTGTGGAAGGGATCCAGGGCCTCGCACATGCTAGGCGCGTGCTCTACCGCCGAGCTCCATCGCCCCAGGACTCTCTATAACGTTTTTGACAAGATCTCACCAAGTTGCCCAGATTGGCCCCAGACTTGTGATTCACCTGCCTCAGCCTCCCAAGCAGTCTGAGAAGCAGCCTGAGATTACTGGCACGCACCTCCACGCCTAGCTGAAAACGTTCTTTTTCAGGAAGACTTTCTCATCATCTCTCCCAGACACTCTCCAGGGCGCTGCCCCAGCTCAGCTTTCTGACAGAAGAAGCTTCTGAAGTAGTCCTTTCCTCCTCTGTTAGTGTAGGGTTATCAGAGGCCAGGGTGTTTCCAAGGCTGTAGAGAAAGGAGATGCTCTGCATGCACAGGTAAGAAGGGGCAGATCCGTCAAAATCACTCTCGCAGAGGAACAAGAAGTCAGAAGAAGGACAAGACGGCACATGGAAGAGATCAGGGCTGAGAGACACACCTGGGAAATGAAAGCTTAGGAAATGAATGCCGCTTCATCCAGCAGAGTGCAACATGTTCACAGGTGCGACAGACAGGGTAGTTGTTTTGAAACAAAAATAAAATAAAACCACAACCACCTCCCACACCAGAGCCAATATTCATCCCATCCCCAACCATTTCCAAAAAAGTTAACTACTTACAACCCCAGAAACACGTCAACTAGGTTCAGGATTCAAAAGTCCTGACCCACTTAAGACAATAAAAAAATAGAAATCACTCCCCATGATTTTCTGTATAGGCCTCAATGTAGACACTGAGGAAGGAAGGGACACGAGGACAAGCCGGGGAGCCTCAGGCCAAACTAAAGCCCTCGTAGTTGTCAAGGGCCTGGCTCAGCCGTGCACTCAGGACTTCTTTGCTGCTGTACTTGGGCAGGTCGAGAAGGTTGTAGCAAGTGTGAGCCACAGGCAAGAACTCCTCTCCGCTGGCCGTGGACTGGATGACGATCTGCAGGCTGGCCATGCCGTAGATGGGGATCCGGTCACTGCCGGTCAGAAACACTGCAGGGAAAGGAGACGGCAGTGATGGCGCGTGGCCAGGAGCTGCTCTTGCAGGAAGAGGAAGGCATGACACCCTGTGGCTCGCACGGGAAGTACAATGACATTACGTGCCAATACGCATGCAATGGAAGGCTGACGGTCCCAAATGGCCTCAGTCAGATGCACTCCCTGATAAATCTTAACAGCTTTCATCACAAAATCAGAGAGGACGAGATTACTGACATAGAAAGAGGGCAACAAGGAAAAAGGCCAAATCCCAGTGGCCTGGGCTTCCCTCACTTACAAGGTCTAGGTCTGGACCAGCCCGGCCCCTGCATTTCCCTCTAGGATCTGTGTGCCCTTCCCTCCCTGGCTTTTTTTTTTCACATCAAGAAGAGTCAACCAAGTCACTGTATCCAGCATGTCACTCTTGCGACAGGCACATTTACTTACAAAGAAAAGCCCCCATAAACAAGAGACAGACCTCTGTCATTTCTCCCACTTCCCACCGCTAGGCAATTCTCAGAGCTGGAGTGCTGTAGACTGCTAGTGAAATCCTTAGTTAAGAGGTACTTTGAAATAAGCTGAGGCTGTGGCGTGCAATCTTGCCCACCTCTCTGAGTTAACTCTCCAGTGTACGGTGTCTAGCCTTTCTCTAGTCTCACGGTCTCTGAACAGGAAATGCCTGTTTCTCAGGAATCACCCAGGTCACGAAGAGCTCCTTTGACCACCATGGCCTTAGGGGCCCCCCTGCAAACCCCACCTTGTTCACCTGACTTCTGCAGCCAATACAGCTGGGCAGAGAAGCAGCAGCTCTGGTCAGAGCTGCTGTATAAGGTCGCCTCTCATCTTTGTTCCCGTAAGTGGCAGAATCTGGCCTGAGTCTTGTATTAAGGACAGTGACAGGGCACCTTGCAAGCCCCGAGTGTTGATGAACAAGAACTCTACACTGTCCACTGGCTAATTTCTCACCTTGATTACACACAGACACAACTAGAGAAAGATTTCAACTGTTCTTGAAAGGCTAATGGTTCCTTTGCAGAGGCGTTGCCCTTTTCAGTTGTCATCAGCCAGGACGAAGGCCTGAGAATCGTACACACTGTTTACAGCTCGCAGGACACAGACACGGAGGGAAGAGGCAGACACGGGGAGTCTGACTGCTAACAGTGACGGAGATCCTCTGAGGTGACAGACATTTTCCCAATATGACTGAGGACGGTTTCACAACTCTATGTAGGCACTAAAAACCAGCAAACTGTATACTTTAAATGAGCAAACTGTATGATACAAGAATTCTATCACATAAAGCTGCTACAAATCATACTTGCCCAGCTCTACCTACAGTGAACACATTGTAATATTTTTTAAAGGCAACAGGTAACAAGGGAGGTTAATCCAATTTCATTTCGTAAGTGTCATACTTAAAGGTATCATTTTCACATACAATCATACAATATTTACTTGTCTATTTTTTTGAGATGCAGCCCATTATGCTGCCTAGGCTGGCCTCAAATTTCTAAGCTCAGGATCCTCCAGCTTCAGCCTCCCACTAGCTGTTACTACAGATGCCCATCAGCACACCGACATACAGTAGCGTTACTTCTAAGTGAATGAGCATTGGTGAAATAGCTCTTTTCTTCCCCTTATTCCTCTGAAGAAGATACAGATAGCAACCTACACTATGCTTTAGGTGTTTGTGGTAAAAAATTAGTCTATTTCACTTCTCTGTACCTTTCCGGAGTTAAACTTTACCTTTAGAATTGTATATGACTAAAATATATGTATAAGACTAAAATGTAGACAGATATCATATTGAGATGGATACTTACAGAGAAACTTCTTTTTCTTTTCCAATGGAAACTCATGAAATGTTTCCCAGAAAAGTTTCACAGTGGGGTGTGAGGCAGAATAATCACCCTTATAGATGGCAGTCTGTCCGAAAACACAAAAAGATACCTTACAGAACACGAAGAACACCATAGTAGACCGTGAATACCGTTTGCACTCAAGCCTGAGAAATAACTCCTGAGGCACAGAACACAGCCAGACCCTCTCCGGCCACGGCTCACTCTGAAGGAGGCCGGGCCACGCACCTTCTCAGGCCGCCGCTGCCCTGCCCAAGCACGTTAAGACAACAGCTGTGCGCCTACCTCCTCGAGCTCTTCCCAATTGTAGTTGCTGTTCCCCACCATCATGGCCCTCAGTTCCGAAGGCTGGAAGAGCTCAAGGACTTTGCCACCGCACACCTTGAGGAAGCCGCTGGAAAAGGCTGTGTACCACTCATGAACCGAGATCTGGAAGACATAGTTCACGTAGGCATCCACAAACTCCTGCCTGCGCAAAACCGAAGAAAGGGCACCTTTAGCTCAAAGCTGCGCAGTCTTTGAAGTTCCTTGAGTCTCAAAGTGACAAAAGACAGGCTTTTGTCATGAAGCTGCCACGCCAGCTGGCACGCTGGTACCATGGAGGTCATGAACATTCACTCCCCCCCACCCTGGCCCTGGGGTTCCACCACGTGCCTCAGGTGACCTGGGGCAGGGCAGGCCAGGTACACAAAACAACACTCTGGCTTTCCTGAGGGGCTCCAGCTTTCCCTTATAAGTTTATAACTTATAACTAGACTACTTCCCTATCTACAGAAGCCAGAAAAGCACCTGACATTTGTATCTTAGCATATTTTAAAAAGTGATCGTTCTCAGAGATGATCTGCCTAAAAAGAACCACAGAAATAAAAATGCATTTTATAGAACAAGAGTATTATAGTGGGAATTATATGCTTTCTGCATGTGAGATGAAGAAATGACTTCTGAGACCCCTGAGGCCTCCAGACCATGCCCAACCCCAGTGTGCTTTCGGAGACTGTGACTTCTAACTCAGTAGCTCATCTTTCAAAAACCCTTTAAGAAATTCCAGAAACAACTGCCTCAAACAAGGAAAACCAGGTTCAAATCCAGGTCCTACTATGTTCTGAAGCTCCTAAGCCTCTCTCTTCTCATTTTTAAAATGGGATAAGGGAAAAACAAAACCAAAATTGGGTAAGTACTCTTTATTTTTAAGCAAAGCTACTAATGTGAAATGATTACAGCACATTTTGATCATAAATTCTGAGTTTTATACTGCATACAATGCACTTCTTCCCTGAAATCCATTACGCAAACCCACAAATATTTATCTGGTACATTACTGAAAAGGCTAGATGCTGCTATAAAGTCTTTTTTTTTGAGACAGGGTCTCACTTTGTAGTTCAGGCTGGCCCTGAGCTCAGCCTCCAACTCACATCACAGCAATCCTCCTGCCTCTGCCTCCCGAGTGCTGGGATTACAGGCGTGAGCCACCACGCCCGGCACTGTGGTATGTGGTACTGGTTGCTGCTGGGCGTGGGTCTCCACACCCAGTATTGTTATGTGGTTACCGGGGAATCGAACCCGGGCCCTTGCACTTGCAAGACAGGTGCTGGAACCACTGAGCTAACTCCCCAGCCCCTATATACAAGTCTTAAAAGCAATGTTTAAGTTTATAAGTAGCTGCCATGCTGTTTTCCAAAGGGGCTCTGTGCCGTTTTGCTTTTATACCAGTAGTGTGTGAGAGCTATAGTTCACATGTGTCTTCACCATTATCTGGTATTGTTGGGATTGCTTTTTTGCCCGCCTAATCTGATAGCTATGTAGTGATATCCTCAATGATTAATGATTTTCCAGTGTACTTATGTGCCAGTTGTATGTATATATTTTAAACATTTTATTGATACATTTTAGGTGTACGTCAGGATGACATTCATCATTGGGATTTTGTACCTGTACATGGTACCCGACAGATCTTGATTATTTTCCCCCTATTTCCCTGTCCTCTCTTCAACTCTCCACTCTTCCCTATTTACAAAGACTTGGCTTCCATTCTTTTTTCTTTTCTTTCTTTCTTCTTCCCCGCATTACTCCTGCCCTTCGCCCTTTGGACTTACTCTATTTCACATTATCTGTTGCACATTTTGATTTTTACTTACTCTTTCAGTTTATTATACCACAGAGACAGTTTGGTATTTACACATGTGTGTCCTTTTATTTCACTTAAAGAGTATGGCCTCAAAGTGCATTCATTTAACTATAAATGCCTCTAGTTTATTCTTTATGGTGGAGCAACACTCCATTTTATAAAACAAGCACATCTTCTTTATCCAGTCACCAGTAGATAAGCATTTGGGCTGTTTCCAAGATATACAGCTAGTATTTCACTGAGCAGGTTCTCAGAGGCCTGGACTTCCTTTTCCTTGCTTTCAGGACACACAGAGCTAGCCACAGCCTGACGCCTGGGCCTCAGAGGGCAGGCACCTGACGGTCTCCCTGTGGGTGGTGCTCGGTGCTGTATGGGTGCTCTGCAGTGGGTGGTGCTCGGTGTGCTCCTCCACGTGCATAGCCATGCTTACACTGCAGGGCGCCCGGCAGGTGTGCATCACGGCCACTCTGCTGGGCCGCATGGGGCAGCCAGCCCGCAGGCCAGTGCAGTGCCGTCTGTGCAGCCCTGGAGTGAGAACTGTGCCGAACTGAGAACTAAGCCAGCGACTACAGAAAGAGTGAGAGGATGTGGGTGATTTGTTGGCTGATTTTTAAAGAACTGGCTAATATGCAAGTCTGAAATTTACAGGGCAAGTTCTCAGGGTAGAAATTCTGGCAAGAGCTGATTTTGTAGTCTTGAGTCCAGAGGCAGTTAGGAAGCAGAATTCTTCCCCTTTTGGAGGATGCTTCTCTGATGGGTGACCTTTAACTGATGCGATGAGGCCCGCCATTGTCATGGAGGCTGATGGATTCAAAGTCCCACCTGCTAATTGTGTCTAAAAAAATAACTTTATAGGGGCCGGGGATTTGGCTCAGTGGTTCCGGCGCCTGTCTTGCAAGCGCAAGGACCTGGGTTTGATTCCCGGTAACCACATACCATACTGGATGTGGAGACTCACACCCAGCAGCAACCAGCACCACATACCACAGTGCTGGGCGTGGTGGCTCACGCCTGTAATCCCAGCACTCGGGAGGCAGAGGCAGGAGGATTGTGATGTGAGTTTGAGGCTGAGCTCAGGGCCAGCCTGAACCACAAAGCAAGACCCTGTCTCAAAAAATCCTAAAAAAAAAAAAAAAAAAAAGACTTGTATATAGATATACCCTCAAGCCTCATGTGCTCATAGGTGGGGCTTTTGGGAGGTTGCTCAATCTTGAGTGTGTGACACTGGGCTTAAGGTACCGGACTAGCCCCACTAACTCGTTCATCATAGTTCCAGGTATGGATAATGGGAAGGGCCTCTTAGGTACAGGTGGCCCCACCCAAAAGGGTTGCAGCCTTGATGGAAGAGAAAGGGGGGCTTGCCTGCAGCTTGCTGCCTGCCTTCTCTGTTGTAGACCGTCTCTGTGATGCCCCTATGTCATGCCATCCTGCCTGGAAGACAGCTGACTATGAACTCTGAGGCCTCTACAAACAGCAAAATAAGCCTTTCCTCCTTTAACTTTAGGTAACAGGTATTTTATCTCAGCAAGGAGAAGCTAAGATACGTAACACATCATCCAGTATTCCACTACTAGGTATTTACTCAAGACAAACAGAGACCTATAGTAGCATTGCTCATAATTTTTTCCCTTGAGTTTACTGGTACATTTTGGGTATACATTATAATCACATTCATCATTGAGAATTTGTACCTGTACATGTATCTTGTCATTTTTCCCCTTGCCTTGACCTTCCCACAGCCCCTTCATACCTCCAATTACATAAGCCATTTCCTTTTTATTTTTAACATCAAATTCTTCTTTCCCTTCTTTATTTTCCCCACACTTTCCCTTTGAACATTTTCTTCCCATTTCAGAACTATCATACATTTTAGACCTCATTTACACCCGCAGTTTCTCATTCTAGAGAAACAATATGGTATTTACATACTTGTGTACAGTTGACAATTTTTTAAAAAGCTGGAACTCCCAAATGGGATGATCACTCAATATGAAAAAGGACCAAGTTACTTTACCAGATAGATCTCAAACACATCATGCTAATGAAAAAAGCCATACTCAAAAAGCTACACATAAAATTCCATTCATAATATTCTAGAAAAACCAAAGTAAAATAGTGGTCAACAGAAGGGAAAAAGTCACAAGAGTATTTTGAGGTAAGTGACATTACCGCTCTAATCTTGATTACTACAGTACTTGTGTGACTAAAGTGATAGCTTTCAAAGCAGTAAGTGCCATCTCTGACACCCGTGACCGAAAGGAAGGCAGGTTTAATTTAGTGCACGGCTCGGAGGACTCAGTCCAGTGCAAGCAGAAACACCATGACAGAAAGGCATGACAACCAGGAAGCAGAGCGGAGGTCGGAGCACAGGACCAAATGACACACGCAGAGACGGACATCTCCCAACCTAACCTGACCTGATCTTCTGACAGCACGTAGCTATGAACTCACCAATGGATCAATCCACCAATGAGCACAGCACCTCCGCGATCCAATCATCTTCTAGAGGGCCCACTTTGAACGCATCACACTTTTAGGAAACATTCCAGATCAAAATTGTAACAACTGCATTTCCTTGTAAAGGCATTCCCCAAAAGGGTGAATTTTATTGCATTAAATTATACCTCAATAGAACTGATTTTTTAAAACTTCCTACCTTAACACTAAATTTTCACATCTGGTGAAAGAAGAATATAGAAATCTTGAAAGACATGCTGGTTGTCTCAAAAAACTTAATCAAGTAGATTTGACTAATAGTTGCATCTTTTTAAATCTGTCACAACTTCTATACTAAAGGAGTCAATAAAGCCTAGACTGTGCCTGATTCAGCCAATTAAATTAATATATTATATAATAATGTTTTATGTGAAATGAGAAAAATTTCTTCTATTCTCAAGGTGACTGTAGCCAATAGAAGAGATAACTGACATATGTAGGGGAGGAGATGGAGTAATATAGTATCATTACTATATCATTGCACAAAGGCAACTCAGCCAGGCTCAGACTGAGATTTCAGCCTCAACAACATAATCTCTTATTATAAATGGTAACAAGAAAGGAGAAAATTAAATTTGGTGAAGCAGAACTAAGAAAGAAAAATAAGGGTAAGGGTACAGCTTAGTGATAACACATCTGCAAGGAGGAGAACGAGGAAAGTGGGAGGAGAAGTACAGAGAGAAGAAGAGGAAAAGGAGAGAGGGAGGAAAAGCACACAATAGGAACCATGAATATATTTTTGAGATAAGATACTTGCTAGTAAGAATGACAGTGAGCCTTTTGTAAGTGTGTGCTTACTTTCTTTGAGAAGGGACATAAAAATAGCCTTTTCTGAAAGAGAGCATTGTAGGTGAAAGAAAAGCACTTTTATCAGTAATGAAAGTATTTCTCAGGAAATCTTGGAAGGATAATTTGCCTGCTATCTCTAAAGTCTGTACCCCAGTACTTATAAAAGAATCTCTGATTTCTCTCCTAATAAAGTACTATAAGAAAATAAAATCCTTAGAGTTTGCTGCTGAAGACCTTTTATAACGGTCGGAGACACAAGCAACACCTATGGAACAAAAGCTGGGCTGTGTGTTGACTCGGGATAATAACTCTTTTTACACGTGTGTCCCCAAGATAGGGAAGGATTCAATAAATCTACAAGTGGGACCATAGAGGGCCCTTTCCCTAGGGTCTATGATTTGGAGAGCTTATCTCTGGCTTTCCTCCAACTATTCCTCATAGCGATGGTACAGAACTTTCTAGAACACATGGTAGAATATTCAGAGCTGACACTTTCCACCTAAAGAAGTCACACACTGATTCCAGTGTCCCCCTGCTGACAGACAACCCAGCCACCAGGACATACGCTGCAAGGGACGGAGGGTGTGCAGGTGGAGGTTGGGGGTGCTGAACAGGCAGCTGAATACACAGCCAAGATGTTAGGTGGCACACATACACCCCAGGACCCCAGAGAAGTGCTCTTGCTTTCTAGAAAGGAATCTGAAGATATTACCAAGAAGGATGGAAGAGAGAGAGTCAGCCATTGCTAAGACAGCCCAACACTGGCCGCGGAGACGGAACCATGGCTGACAGGTGCCCAGCAGCCCCGGGCAGGGCCTGGAAGGGAGAGGAGCCACCCAAGCTCTGCACAGGCAGGGGTGGTGCCCAGAGACGTGGCTGGGTGGGTGGCCGGCATGGGCACAGAGCCAGAGTGCCTGGCATGGGCAGGGCGAGCAAGAGGAGCAGCACTGGGCAGAGCCGCAGCCTCTGTGACAGCGCTCGCTCGCCAGGGCAGCCTTGGAGAACCAGGGGCCACAGGCGTACAGATGGCCGGGCAGCCCAGACCCCCGCAGAGCACACGCACAAACCCAGAAATGCCTTTCTGGAGAGCCTGCCCAATCCCATCAAATGCTGCATCCTTTTCTCCGCTCAAAAAGCTATTAGAAGAGGTGTGAGAAGAGAGAGGCCAAATTTGGTAAGGAATTTCTGGCTCTGGAGAGAAGGTACAAGGACATTTACACACCCCTGCTGGCCACAATCCAAGGGCTCACAAGCGAGATGGAAGGGTGCGCGTGGACCTTGGAGGGGGAGGACGAAGATGATGACTGTGTGGATGAGGAGGACGACGACGAGGAGGTCGCCTCCGAGGCCAACATGGAGCAAGCCCAGTCCAGGTGCCTGAAGATGCCAAGAACAGGGTGCGATCCCATCCAGGGAAGATCCAACAAACACCCTCCCTCAGTTATTTTACTACTGGTGGACTTTTAATGGCTCAGGTTTTAGACCAAGAATATGGTGTGAATTTATTCTGACATTCCTAAATTAAAATCTGCAGAGTCCTGACTTACAATTTCCATGCATGAAGTGTTTCCCCCACTTTTGCGTTTCTCAGTGTCTAGTAAAAACCTAGCCTCTCTCTTTTGTCATGCTGGCCTGTCAGGAACAATTCTATCAGGAGAAATAATTACACAATTGGGACTATGATTGGGTGGAGCTTTCCTGCCTGCAGACAGACTTGGGGACTTGACTCTTATCTTCACTTCTGGTAGCAAAAGGGACTTCAGTGGTGCCACATGCTGTGATGCCTCAGGGAAGAACTACACTGCGATCTTCATCTACATAATTCCTCACTGTTCTAGGATGTAAGCACCTGCTGCTATCTGAGTGACTGTTGACCTGATACATTTATTATTCCTGATGTACCGAAACCTCTGCCCTCTGAATAACCTATTACACTGATTTCTCCAGAAGTACAGAATTCAAGGGGGCAAGCTTGGGGTTTTTTGTCTTTGCTACCCAGAGTAGTATTGATCAGGCCCAAGCTCGGGTTCTTCTCTAAATCTTAATTCTGTCTATTTATTAATTAATTTGCCTGTGCTGTCAGGCTCACAAGGAGACTAGAACTTACCACAAAGGTTCTAGTTATGGCCCCTTCCTCTGTTCCCTACACAGGCCTAAAGTACATACTATAATCTATGGCAACCATTCACATACAATGACACCTCTTAACTCATCTTGAGCTTCTCAAGGTCAGAAGTTATTTATCTGCTATTTTCAGCAAAATGCCGAGCACACAGGAGACAGTGTTTGTAAAGTATATTAATGAAGATGCAGCTCCCCATAGTTTAATATGAAAGTAAACAAAACTGAGTATCTTCTCTTCTCTACAGAGACAACTCACATTATGACTCATCCTAAAAACTTAGACCTGCCTGAATTTTTTATGAGGCAGAACAAATTAATTCAAAGCTTATATTACAAATTCTTCAGCAGTAAATTAGCAGCAGCAAGTGTCTTGTGATACTCTCTTTCAAGCACATGTACATGCACATACAGACCCTTGGGGCTTGATCTACAGATTCTGGCTATAACTCCCTCCCCAGGAGTTCTACATAGTAAAACTGAAAGAGCCGTGTCTGCCACAGCGCACTGGCACAACTAACCTGTTATCTCTGCACACAGTCACTTTGTCTCCACCAGGTACCAAGTGCTTCTGCTCAATGACACCATAGCTTTCTCGGCAGATCTGCATTTATGGAAGAAAAAGACAAGTCCCAATTTTGTTTATACTTATCTTTCTAGAATATGAATGACAGATTTCAGGAACAATTATTACGACAGAAAATTTGGAGAGAACAAGAATCACAAGTCAGAAAACACTCCTTTAAAAGACATCTTTTGTGGTGTTAGGGAGTTGCCAATGAATGTAGTCAAGAAGAAAATGACAAATTCCAGAAAGAAATAGAAAACTATTCTGTACATGTTAGGTCTAAAGAAGATTAATGTTTAGGTGATTTTCTTAATTGTATAATCATTCAATGAACACATTTATTGAACTCCTATAACACTCAAGATACTATCAGTAAAATCATTTAATTCACAGAAATCCCTTAGTTGCTTGACTTAAAGAAGAACTAATGTTAATAATGACTTGCAAGAATGATAAATAGGGCCAGGGATTTAGCTCACTGGTTCCAGTGCCTGCCTTGCAAGTGCAAAATTCCCAGTTTGATCCAAGGTAACCATATACAACAATGCCCAGTGTGGTGACTCACGCCTACTACCAATTAGTACCACATACCACAGTGCCAGGTATGGTGGCTCACACCTGTAATCCCAGCACTTGGGAGGCAGAGGCAGGAAGACTGCTACATAGTAAGCTCAGGGCCAGCCTGAACTACAAAGAGAGACCCTCTCAAAAAAAAAAAAAGATAAACTACCACAGTAATCAGCCTGGAGATTCTCACCGTGAAGTTGAGGCAGAAAGTCTCCTCAATATCTTCACCAGGATAATCTAAAAGCTCTTGAAGACTCCTAGTCATAAAATAACATGAAAAGAAACAAATCAAACATTATAGTAGTGTGTCCACCTCAATTACTAGTGTAAATCATTTGTAAGGAAAAACTAAAAAACAAGATTCTAGAGTAAACATAAATTCAGATCGATAGGAAACCGTGTACCTATTCCTTGAAGAGGATTATGGGGATAGACTTGTACTATTCCTTTTACTACTGAGAAATCTTAAATGATATTTGCAGATACTGAGATGAATTTAAGATCTGATATAACTGTGTTCTGTTAACCCAGGTAGAGTTTTATGTAGAAATATCTAAGAGAATATGATACTGACAGGCCTACAGACAGGTTTCATCCATATGTCTTACAATAATCTTTCCATTATTAAAAAAATGCTATCTTATCCACTCAGAAATCTTATTTATGGGTTTGCGTCATAATCCCAAAGGATGCAATCTTTTTTTTTTTTTTTTAGGTTTTTTGAGACAGGGTCTCACTTTGTGGTTCAGGCTGGCCCTGAGCTCAGCCTCCAACTCACATCACAGCAATCCTCCTGCCTCCGCCTCCCGAGTGCTGGGATGACAGGCGTGAGCCACCACGCCCGGCACTGTGGTATGTGGTATTGATTGCTGCTGGGCATGAGTCTCCACACCCAGTATAGTATGTGGTTACCGGGGATTGAACCCGGGGCCTTGCGCTTGCAAGACAGGCGCTGGAACCACTGAGCTAAATCCCCGGCCCCCAAAGGATGCAATCTTGAACACGTAATCACCATGTGGAAATCCTGAACGATCAAAATCTCTAAAGTTTAAAATTCCTAAAGTCTAAAATTTCAGAAGCTGTAATTCTGGGAAAAGTTATTTTAAATATTCTTTAGGACAGGGGCCGGGGATATAACTCAAGCACAAGGACCTGGGTTCGATCCCCGGTAACCACATAACAATACTGGGCGTGGAGACTCACCCCAGCAGCAACCAGTACCACATACCACAGTGCCAGGCGTGGTGGCTCATGCCTGTAATCCCAGCACTCGGGAGGCAGAGGCAGGAGGATTGCTGTGATGTGAGTTGGAGGCTGAGCTCAAAGCCAGCCTGTACCACAAAGCGAGACCCTATCTCAAAAAACCTTAAAAAAAAAAAAAAAATTCTTTAGGGCAAATATGTAGTTCAGCAGAAAAGCATTTGTCTGGGATGCACAGAGCACTGGCTTCAATTGCTAGCACTGCAAAGAAAAAAGTCTTTAAAATATTTATTTGCATAATTAAAGGGGAATAAAAGCATAATAATAAAATACCTCAGTCTATACAACAAAAGAGACAAATGATATACATATTTTTGCAATTATAAACACTGGTATGCGAACAACAGCTGTACAAATATAACAAAAGCAGGAAAATTGTATTTACTACAAAAAAAAAGTAAAACATACAAATACCAATACGGTCGGTAACTATGGGCACCAATTGTGGTCATCTGAAATAGGGGGATGGACAGCCTAAATCTTTCAAGAAGCTGCATCAAAAACTTGATGATGGTACAAACCTATAATCTCGGCTACAGGAAGAATGAAGCATGAGGATCCCAAGTATGAGCCCAGCCAAGCCAACTTAATGAGACCCTGTCTCAAAACAAAGCTTCAGAAAAGGATGGGGATGTAACCCAGAGACAAGGAGCTTGTTTAGCACGTCCAAAACCCTGGATTTAATCTCCAAGATCATAAAAATAAGAAACAGAAGAAAAAGTCCATAATGGCTCACCATCATCTATACAGTTATCCAAAGAAACTTTGTCTTTTCTTAAAGTGAATGAAAGGGTCTCTTCATTTACTCAGTTTAAATGTTTTTACATACATGAACAATGTTTACACAGAAAGTAAATACTGTACTAAAGCACTTTAATAGGCACAATTGCAAAACTAAAATAAAATGAAAAAGATTCAAAGTCTACACCATTTATATCTCCAGTACTAGAATCTATGCAACCATTCAAGTACTACTGAATGGTTTGCTTATTAATACAGAAGACTCTGTATGATAAAAGCACTTCATTATCTATTAAAGGATGCTAAAGAACATGTTTAGATTAACAATATCATACGCCAGCTCTTAAGATAATACATTGTTTTAAACAGACCTCATTGACACTTTCCTCTTTAATGAGCTCCAGCCTTGCAGTTCCCGCAAGAGTTGCCAAGATGAAAATGCCTAGCGTGGAACTAAAGTCTGATGCCAGTTAACCAGCCAGCATCATTACTTAAAATACATATTCTCAGCCAAACTGCAATGTTTGTAGCACATACTTTTGTCACCCTGCTTCTCTTTCAGTAACTAAAAAACTAATACTGCCAGGTTACTCTCTGCCATCTCTTACTATTCCTTCTACATTTCCTCTTCCTGTCTTGCTGCCCCTCCCATACCCATTTCTCAGGATTGGTATTGATACCAGAGATGTGACAGCCTCATTACTAGAAGACACTGAAGGGACTACTCCTCCTCTTACTCCACCTTACAGTTAGTGGCTGTTCTCTATAAAAAGAGGATGTTCCTTCTGCTGAAGCTCCTTTCTTATATACTTCACTTACTGACAAACTCCAGCATAAAAGAAGAAACAGAATATATAAAACCAGAACGAAAATATATAGAAACATGACTTTACTACATTAGAAAAGAGTCTGGCAGTTCCGGAAAAGGTTAAGTATACAATTAGCATATAAACTAGCAATTCTGCTCCTAGGTATATACGAAGAATACTGAAAACGTATGTCTACACAGAAACTTGTAAAAAGTATTCATAGCATTATCCCTAGCATCCCAAAGTAGAAAAACCCAAATATTTACGGAAAAACACAACGACATACACGTACAATGATTACTTGGCAATTTAAAAAATTAATTACTAATAAACGTTCCAACATGGATGAAAAATAAAAACATGCTAAGCAAGTCACCAGACATACAAGACAACGTACTATATGACTCCATTCACATGAGATATCCAGAACAGCCAAGTTCACCAAGATAGAAACTGGGTCCTGGTTGTGAGGGCTGGAGAATGGAGAGGTTGAGGACAGTGACAAAGGAGCACCAGGCTTTTTATGTTCAGCAGTGATGACAGGGCCAGGGAGGCAGCTCACTGGCACTGCACCTGCCTGGCAAGAATAAGGTCCTGAGTTTGATCTCTGATAACACAGAATAGAGTGATAACGATATTCTAGACGTGGTGGTGGTGATCACCTCACACAACTCCGGGAACACACTCAGGTCACGGAACTGTGTGATTTACATAGGTGAATTGGAAGGTATGTGAACCACCTATACTCAATGAAGTTCGTAAAGCTTCTTTTCAACACTCGTTAAATCTGGACTGGGACAAGTCTCAAAACTGTATTATTCTGCTAAAGAGAAAGAAAGCAAAGATCATTTCATATTTCTGGGCAGCTCAGACCTCTCTTTTCCTATTCTGCCCTTTGTCTTTCCAGTGACACAGCAATGCTCAAGCAGTCGGTTATGTAACTGTGTTTTTAAGACACTGCACACACAACTGAGTCTCCAAGGGTTCGATAAAACCAAATTTGGACAGACGGTATTTTCAGCCTTCACTCCCTGTCCAGAGGTCCTGGCAACAGTCACCCATACCCATGTGCATGTCTTCCATGCTTTGTACCTTCCTTCCGTGGGCGACAGCTCCTTTAAATCTTCCAGGCTGGGCTTCACGTTCAGCAACTTCTTGTAGAGAGCCAGCGGGAAGTGGAGATCAACCACAGTGGAGTTGTAGATGGCCAGTCCGCAGGTGATCCCGATCAAGTGAAACCAGTTGTGTTCTACAAAGCACTTTTTGGTACACAAACAAACGTGTTAAAGAAAGGCAGTGTTTGCTGTCCTCGAAACACTGTACCTCTATCTCAAAATATTCTCAGAATAAAACAGTAAGGATCACATTTATGTTTAGTTACCTCTTGAGGCAGAGAAGCATTCTTGACAAAAGTACAATTATTCCCCCAAAGATACAGTGTGGACCAAGGCAAGTTTTTAGCCCTTCCGGTGACACTGTTTACAGCAGGGCTGTCTGTAGAACTTTCTCTAACAACGGACACATTCTACTCTGTGCTGCTTCTTACAGCAGTCACCAGTTACACATGTCTACTAAGCACTGAAAGGCATCTAAAACAACTGAATGAATCTTTGTTTTATTTAAATTTAAATAACCATATGTAGGTGGTGACTACCTTTGTTTAATCTAGAGAAAAGCTGTAGGAAAAAAAAAAACCTAAATGGTAGACTGAATGACCTCAAAATGCCTTTTAAAACACAGCCCTCTTACTGAATTTTTAAAAATAAAGTCCACATGCCTGTATGTGCGTATTCATGAATGATTTTTCATTTATAAAATTTTAATGAAAAGATTTTGATTATTAAAAGAAGACATGTTTGACTACTGACTTTCCATATGTAATAAAATCCATTTCTTTATTACACTGAGTGTCTTTTACCCTCTGTAGATGCTGAGACCTGGATCTTACCTATTGGGAACAGCAATAAGGCTGACAAAATACACTAAGAGATCATGACAACAGATGAGAAGTGAAGACTATGCCTTCAATACATTGCTTAGACATTTTAAATGATCTCCATTATGCCCTCCTTTCCAAAGTTAGAAATCAAGAGACTGATCTGACCAAAAGAGGGAGTTTAATTCATTTGTTTAATTGTAATGATATTAACTTACTGTATCTGAAAACCACAAAAGGTTTGAATCCTGATAGTAGGTAAACATTCCATAGATGGGATTCAGAAGTTCTTTTAACAGCAAGAGAAAGAATTCCTTTGTCACACCACCAGCATCCACTGCTTCTTCCCCATCGAAGATCACCTTAAAATTGTATCATAAAAACAGAATTAATATTTCAGGGAAATCCATGGCTTGGCGAGGGGGCCTCACACTAGCAAATCAAGTATTCTACCACTAAACTGAAACTGCAGCCCTTATAATTTTTATATTTTGAGAAGGGTCTCATTCAGTTTCCCAGACTGCATTCCTACCACAGCTTTCCCCAGGAATGTGGAATTATGGATATGTGCTACAGAATGTGGCTTTATTTTATGTCTTCGAAGATTCTTTTCTAAAGCCAGTACAAAGAATAGAAGACCTAACAGAGAATATACACTGATGCAATGAAAATTCCAAGATATGATTCTTCTCACTGCATGTTTAACAGGACACTTGTAGATGCACACAACTTTTACTAGATGTTCCAAGAGACACAAAGGAGATCAGAAATTACCATATATCCACAGAGAGTTTACTAAGTAAGACAAATATAAAAGAAGCAATTAGAGAATACATTTTACTTTCAAAGAATGAAATACATGAGAGATAAACACTCTGACACACAGGAAAGAATGATTTGAGTATGGGAACACTTTCTAAAAGAAATCACTCTAGTAGAGTTCCTAGAGTCAGAGAAGCATGCAAAGTCTTCTGAGCAGACAGACATGGGCTCTGTGAGGGGCTGCAGACATGTGTGCTGGACCCATAATAGTCTTTAAGATTAACAACCACAGCAAACCAACAAAGACACTGGACTTTACCATATGCTAAAGCTTACAAAACTACTAATCTAATCCTCAAAACCGGCTGAGCCCAGAGATTACCCTTATTATCTCCATTGTACAGATAATGGAAGGTAGCTATGCTCACTACCATATCACCAGACAAGACCATTTTACAGACAATGGCTAAGACCCAGAGCCGAGTACTGAGGAAAGCTTTTCTTTATGGCAATGTTCAATGCTGTCTATAGCCAGAGAGATACTAGGACTCTGATTATAAAGACACCAGCAGAAGATGTAACTCAGACATGCTACAAAGCAAGAACAGCCCTATCTCAATTACTGACTCAGAACAGTAGCAAAAAGAAAAGCAGTATGAAAAATATAACTCAGAAGTTTTAGAAAGAATAACCAGATAGACTGAGAAGACTGATTGCTACATCTTGGAAACAACCCAAATGTCCATCAACTGGAGACTGGATAAAAAAGCTGTGGTTCTTCTGCAGAATGGAGTATTACTCTGCCATAAAAAATGATAAGTTTGAGTCATTTATACTTAAATGGACATACCTTGAGGATATCCTCATAAGTGAAATAAATAGGTCACAGATAGGTAAATATCGCATCTTTTCTCTGGTATGAGAAAATAAAGATGTAAATGAGTTCTAAAATTGTACGTTATATATTGTGAAATAGAAAATACTCAAAGCAAAATAGGGTGAAGGGGGAAAAATAATGAGATTATAACAAAAAAGAAGGAAACAAAGTTTATGTATATAGGGGGTGGGGGTGGGTAAGGCTATGGGTAAAAATGAAAATTAAGTTGTGTCATATCCTAGTACAAATTCTCATCGTTGAGTGCAATCATGATGTGTATATATAATGTACCAATAAAGATTTCAATTTTTAAAAAAAGTAAAAAAAAAAAAAATAAGACTGATGCTGCTTTTCAGAAATTTTAGAATGGGTAACAATATTATAGAAATAATCACTCAATTTCTTTCCTATTTGTGAAATCAGCACTTAAAGATGTATGTCTTAAAACAACTTCAAATAACTTACTAAATATTTCCAGAAATGTGACCATGTACCAAACATGTTGCAAACTGTGGAATGTAGGGAGCAGTAGTACGAATGTATAAACATGTGGTCTATGGAAAGAGATATTTCCTTTTTTTTTTTTTTTTGAGACAGGGTCTCGCTTTGTGGTTCAGGTTGGCCCTGAGCTCAGCCTCCAACTCACATCACAGCAATCCTCCTGCCTCTGCCTCCCAAGAGTGCTGGGATGACAGGCGTGAGCCACCACGCCCGGCACTGTGGTATGTGGTACTGATTGCTGCTGGGGTGAGTCTCCACGCCCAGTATGGTATGTAGTTAACCGGGATCGAACCCGGGTCCTTGCGCTTGCAAGACAGGCGCCGGAACCACTGAGCTAAATCCCCAGCCCCCTTCCTGATCATTTCTGGTTGCTAAACTGCCTATCCTAATAGATCAACAGCCTCACCAGCAATTTCTTACCTCTCCTTCTCCTGTATTACCCACTCTCTCTACACCTCTGACAGCTGAGTTTCCTAGTCAATAGCTCAAGAGGTGTACCTAGCTGAAGCTTTACTTTTGGTTGCTGTTTGCTTATTTTGGTAGGGCTGAAGAGGGCATGCCAAAGACCACAGAGGAAGGCACAGAAAGTGCTACAATCACTCAAATAATCCACTAGCATTTTTATCTGATGCTACACTGAGATGGTCTGGTGATTTTACAGAAGAAAGTGATTAAATTCTGATAAAATAAATGAAAGAAATTATGAATGGCTGTCCTCTGCAATTTTAATAAGATCTCTGCTGCTTTCACTGCCTGAGAACCTCCGAAGGCATTCAGAGGTACACACTGGAGGAGCTCACCTTGAGAGGCTTTTTCAAATCAATATCAGAATGAATGCTCAGCTCTCTTAGCGCGTCTCCAACGAGGTTGTTCCTGCGAACGTGAAGGACCAGGAAGGGGCTTCTGGCCAGCAGAGGCTCCAAGGTGAGAAGCATGAAGACATTCTGCAGGTTGGCTCCATTGACTGCCACCTAGAACAGGACACCCCACAACACAGTCCCTCAATGCACCTTGAGGACAGAAGAGTGGCCAGCTGTGCCTTGGAAGCAAGGCATCATGGGCACAGGCATGATACAGCAAGGCATAACAGGGCCAACCTCATTTCCACTTTGTCCTTCCCCCCTCTTACAAGTTATCTTCTTTACAAAGCACACAAGCCTTTTAATCTGACCTCAAAAGGACTGAGAACAGTTTACGAGTCTCATGATCTGTAACCAGATTCAGCGCAGTGCTTTTGACTGACTATCTGATTAAGTCCAACATAAAAATGTACCTGAAATATGACAGACTAGTAAAACCGTGACTTTCAAAATGGTAAGGAAGGAAATCTAATCATTGTTTAAAGGTTTTTATTTTGTGAAAAGTATCCACTTACAAGACATAGGAAAAAATAAAATACTATTTTCCAACTGAAAGGTAAAATTCAAATTTCAATACACATAAGATTTTATCCAAATGCTACTATTTATTCATTTATGTACTATCACTTCTAGTTTTATAAACACATTATAAAGCCCACAAAACCTAAACTATGTACTATAAGGATTGGATCTAGATATGCTGCCAAAGCCTCATGCAGTCAGAGGTAGAGCTTTTGCTGAGGCAGCTGGAACTAGAGTGTGTGACACTGGGAATGACCCTAGACTCAAAGGCATCAGATTAAGCGTGGGTGCTTCCACCATGAGTAGTCTGCAAAAGATAAAAGGGGCAGCGAAATGCCGTTGGCTTGTTGGTTCCCTTGTTGCTTCTGCTATGTTCTACCCCATGAACTGCTGTCCCCTTGCCATGTGCCAACCTGCCTTGCAGCCAGCTGACTACGGACTGAAACCTCTATAAATTATGAGCCAAATAAACCTTTTCCCCTTTAACTTAGGGTGTCAGGTATTTTATCTCAGCAACGAGAGAAAAGTAACTAAGACAGCCCATTACAGAAAATATTTGCTATTCCCAGCCTACACTAATGTTCATTACGTACACTGCATTACTTATAAAACTTAGAACACTTCTAAGAATTACAATGAAATTTCATGCAGATTACTCTCTTCTGCCGGGAATATTAAAACTAAGTGAGCTGGGCATGGTGGCACATGCCCGTGAACTCAGCACTTGGGCGGCTAAGGCAAGAGGACTGCCACGAGTGTGAGGCCAGCCTGAACTACATACAAGACCCTGTCTCAAAAAAAATTAAAACTGAGTGTCCAACATGGTAAACCACAATAAAAGGAGAAAATTTTAAAACATGCTACCTGCATCTGTAGTTCGGCATCCGTCTGTAACATTTTGGTCTTGGCTTGGGCATCAAAGATGAAAGGATAGGAACAAAGTGTTACAGCATCCTAGCATAAGATAAATTATTGGCAAAATTATTGCATTCTACAAAGAATACTGTTGGAAAAATAAGTAAATTTAAAAATTATCATTTACCTGTATTATAGCTGGTCTAGCCTTCTGTATAAAGAAAAAGAAAAAGTTAAATTGCAAAACGTGAATTGTTAACCTCTAAAACTGTAAAATATAAATAATAAAACAGTCTGTCTACTATTCAGCCATGAAGCTAACGGCATTTGAACAACTGATTACATTTTGGAGAAAGAACAGACATTTCAATGGACACAGAGTAAAGGGAAAAAATTTGTTTTTTAATTTTAAACAAGCTTTATAGCTCATGTCACTACCACATCACAGTTCATAGAATCCTCTTTATAAAAAACCGAATTCCAAACCTGAAGCTGAGGTAAAGTGCTTCAGTACCCGTTATCCAAAATGCTTGAAAGTAAAAATGTTTTGGATATTTTTCAGATTTTGAACATCTGCACAAACATAATTAAAATCTTGCAAGTGGGACCCAAGACTCAAAGAGGAAATTCAGTTGCTTCGTACACATCTGCAGAGCCTGAAGGGAGCTGGACACAAAGCTCCACGCAGCGGAACTTCCCACCGGTGGCAGCTTTTCAACACTGAAAGTTTCAGATTTTGGAACACCTGAATTTCAGATTTAGGGTACTCGACTTGTAATTAAAATTAACTTTACGTGTTGGCATGCTAGCGCTCCTTCACACACTTAGGAGGAACCAAGTATGCAAGTCGCCCAGCACACTGTCCCTGACTCAGCACTCAGCTCGGTAGTGGACACTGGAAAACACTCCATCGCTGCACAAAGCAGCCAACACATTTGTGGAAGTAGAACTGGTAAACAAATACAACCACACGGAAATACATCTAACAGGTACGTTATGACTTCATGTACAGTACTAGGAAAAAAGGACACCTGAAAATGTGTTATATAACAAGTGTTATTAACAGATAAAAAAATCAATAAAACAGATTATGATGATCTACAGCAATGTTTCTCAAAGACAAAACAATGCATTTATTCTCAGATATTGGAAAATACTCTACAGTCTTAAAAATGATTACCCACACAGAATAAAAACACAACCCAAATGAGCTCCACAAAATAGCATGGAACTACAGGATTTACATTTATTTTTTAACAACTGTACCAGAGCCATATAATTAAGAGAATTAAGGGTAGTAAGAGAAAAGCAGTCAGACCAGGTAAATACTCTAATTTAACCAAGGAAAAGGCCAGTGAAGCACTGGCCTGCTGCATGGAAGAGGCTGAACAGCACATGGAAGGAAGAACAGGGGCGGAGTCCCCAGGCAGGGGCGGCGGCACTGCGATGGAAGACTCGGCTGCTGGCCAGAGGCCAAGGACAAGGCAAATGGGACTGTCCACGAAGGGTTTGCTCAGAACAGGACGACAGTGAGGCCGTGGTGCGTTTTATTGATTTTGCTCATGTTTTACTTGTAAATTTGACGTGGTTTTATAACTAAATACTATGAATATAAAGTATATACCTTCTTTTGTGTTTGTGCGTATTTAAATGAAATCATTTAAAGGCAATTTTAATTAAAATCCACTTTGTTCATTCTTTAGAACCAGATTCCTTTAGGAATTTTGCAACATTTCTCAAGACTGAGAAAAAATATTCCAAGAGACAATTACAGTCTAGTGAGACCAGAAATCAGGCATATACAATCCAGGCCAATTTAATTCAATCTCATGCCTAAACACCTAATTAGTCTGAGTTTAAGAATGAAATTGCTTCAGAACCTTTGCTACATTATACCAGAGGACCATGCAAAGTTTAGCTTTCTTCTAGTCTCTTGCCCTCTGGTCTAGGTACCTAGGAAAGACGAAGCCATCTCTCAGGGAGCAGACAGTGGGGAGGGAGTTGACATGACTGTAAAGCAGCAGCCTGAGCAGAGCGGAGCAGCAGGTAGCCGCAGCTCAAAGTAGGAAAGCAAAGTGGGCTGCGAAGCAGACTAGAAAGCTACTGCAGTCCCAGAGGTAAGACAGGGGGCTGTGCGGGCAAAAAGGATGAGACGAGCACAAGCCCAGACGGGGACTGATCTGACAAGAGCTGTGTGTAAACTATCAGTGTGAAAGACCTCACCCCTTCCTATAAAGTAACTTGTAACACTCCACTGAGACTGCATGAAAATGACATGAGGGCTTTGTTGGAGCTGCTCTGTCCGAGGGGCAGTTCGCTTTCCTGTCTTTCTCCTGGGGCTCTTGCTCTAGCCGTGGAGGGCCTGCCTTGGTGTGTGGGTGTGGGTGTGGGTGTGGACAGTACTGGATACCGAAGCTAGAGCCTTTGCACTGAGCAACCCTCTCCAGCTGAGACAGTCACTAAGTTGCCCAGGCTAGTCTAGCACTAGCAATTTTCCTGCCTCAGCCTTCTAAAGTACAGTATGACAGGCACGTGCCATGCCACTATGCCCAGCTCTGCTCTGCTTCTTGACTAACCCACTCTGCTTGGAGGGTAACCTGCTCTATTTCTCTGTATCCACTTTCACTTTGATTTAACCACAACTAGTCTGTGTATACTTCCCACACCTAACTTCAGGCAATACTAAACATTTAGAATGTTTTAATCTTCCTCATAGGAGAGATCTGTTTAAGCATTATTTGTCTACTCATAAGGGAACACAAAGCTCTTGAATACGTGTTGATATATAAAGCGAAGAAAGAGTAACCACTTGGAATGTGAGAAGTGCTGTGGGAAAAGCAATAACCAAACTGGCAAGGGCTGGACTCTCCCCCATAGGCGCTCCCTAAATAACAAAGTATCTGATCTTTTAGAACCCATGCAAGGATGGTTTGAAAGCAGCTTTTCAAGAAGGGACATGCACAGCAGCGGCTCGGCCAGCTGAGGCCAGGTGAAGTCACTAGCTCACAACCCTCCACCCCAAACACAACCCCCAGAGAAAATACGCAACCTGTGAAAATACAGGACCGCCTGCACAAAGAACCCTGACATTTCCTCCTCTTCTCACCCCAGCAACAAGCAGCTTCTCCCCCTTTCCCTTCCTGGAGACTCCCCAATACCAGGCAAACAGGAAGGCCCAAGTTCACAGCTCCCGGGGCCCTGACTGTCGACAGCTCAGTACAGTCCACTCTTCTTCACTTCTGTGCACAGCAGGCAGTGAGCCTTTGCCTGGTACCACGAGCAGTGACGACAGACAAGATAGCACAACAGTGTCCTCGTACCCAGCGTCTTAAAATATTAGCATTCATAATGGTATAATTCTCCAGCCAATAGCACAGGCTTCTTCTGAATCCTGCTCTGATTCCTCTCTCCCCTCCACCCTTAACATCACCTTCTGCAGCTTCTGACCTTCCCTACACCCCAAAGTGAAAGAGCCCAGTGTCACTGTCCTGTTGGTTGGTTCAGATGGAGAGAAACCTTAATGGCCCTGGTTAGCAGGGTCACAGACACGTTTCCATAGGCACAAGTGAGGCACCACAGCAGATGGAAGATAGTGATCCTTGGAAACTAAGGTGCCCACCTGTAAGAAGGCACAGGGGGGTGAGGATTCAGTCCGGAGGAGCTGCAGAGCTGGGTACCTCTACACATTCTGTTTAGTATCGCTTAGGGTTCTTTAACCCAGGGATGCTCTACTAATAAGTTATATCTCCAACCCTTTTTCTTTTTTGAGACATGGTCTTGCTAAATTTCCCAGGCGGGCTTCAAACGTCAGATTCTCCTGGCTGACATTATAGGTGCGTGTCGCCCTACTTTTATGCCTATGAATTTTTAGATTTGAAACATGGTAACGTGGCGGATTTTTATTTTGCACCTTGACTATTTCAGATATTGCCTCTAATAGCCAGCATTCGTATATCATGTGAAATAAGTTTCAGCAATTTTCCTCCCACTACTGTTCTTTGTGGTGCAGGAAGACAGATACTGACTGATTTAAGGGAACGGCCCACTGTTCAGAGTCTATGCACTGTGGGATATCCGCTTTCCCAGAATGGGCCTCACAAAGACAGCTAGAGGACAGGTGAGCCAACCCCAAGGGTGCCTGACTCAAACAGGCTGCAAGGCCGAGCTTCACCTTTTAAAGCATGAAAAGTGGAGGCAGTGAATCGTATGAAACCAAAGACCTGTACGTAACTTTAAAACAAATACCAATCAAACGTCTCCGAAAGGGGGCTGCGGTAGGCAGGAGACATTTGGGCAAAGCTGCAAACTGCGCGTGCGCAGGCAAGAAGCACAGCCAGGCCTGCTCAGAGGGCGGCACAATGGTGGCCAAGGAGCAGCGAGGGGGCAAGCGTTCCGGGTGACTTGCTGCACAGCCTCGTCTATGCTGCCCTCTAGGGGCGGCTGCCAACATGCTCACTCTGTGCTGTCTGATTTCCAAACACAGACAATGCGGACCTTTAACTGAAATAAACCCCTAGCAGCTATTCTAAAACTAAGCAAAGCTCAGGCATCCCAACGCTCCTTCTGCCATGTGTGCAGTTCCCTCTGTAATTTCTCACCGCACTCCTTCACTGAATCAAAACCCAGCAAAGTCAGAACCATTTCCAGGTCCCGTCTCCAACCCCAGGCAATATGGCACATGCCACACGCACCCTGCGGGGGTGGGGATGGACTAAGGCCTGCCCGCAGACCAGAGTGAAGACTTACAACCCAGTCTTTTTAACCAAGGCTCTGCTCTATACTATGTCCTTGCATGCCTGTACTGTTGCCAGCTTTTTTTTTTAAAAAAAAAAAGGTCAACACAAAAAAATCTGTAATTTTAAAGTGATTTTTAAAAAGCATATACGGAACAGCAGTAGCATTTTAAGCAAAAACCCAAGATAACAAGAAGTTTTAACTTTAATTGCACCATACTCAACATAATTGGAAAAAATCCATTATTTTCTTTCTACAATAACTACCTTCGTCATTATAAAGGAGATATTTGCTTATCCGGTGCTAAGAGAAGAACCAAACAAACAAGTGAAATTTGATTATCGAGTACCTCCTTTTGGAGACCAGAGTCACGATGATCTAGATTTTAACACGCACAGCTTCTCTGGCAGGGTCAGAGGCAAGGTAAGTTTATTAAAACTACCATGTTCAGGACCAAGTCAAAGAAAGCAGAGTCACAGCTAACGGGCTGCACAGAGAAGTCGTGTAACTCCTCCGGGCCTCTGTTTCCTGACCGAAAAAACAGTGCATAGGGTACTTCACCCTCACACACTGAATCAGTGTTCACAAACTGATGAAACAAAGGTTTATCTTTTTATAGTTTCTAAATTCAACAACGGCAAATGTTATTCCTGATCCCTGTTAAATCTACCATCCTATCAAGAACACCTTATTCCTATTGCAAAGCTTTTTCTTTCTTCAGGGTAATCATAAAAACTGATTAAAAATATAACCCTGTGCCAATTTAAATGTTTCGGCAGAAAAAGATACAACTTTGCGTGTAGCACCTATCAACTATTACCTAACAAAGTCCACGATGCTCTTAGGGGACACTGCAGACCTCCAAAAACCCTGCAGAAAAACCATCCACCTGTGTTTTGCTGACCTGCCAAAGGTTTCAGCTCAGACGCATCTCCTGCACATGGCTTCACTAACTACAATAACCAAGACCCTGCTTCACGACATAACTACATGCCACTAAGGGGGGATCTAAAAGAGACAGCCTCATGCACAAAGCCAGTCTGTAATCACACTGGGCAGTTGCTGCCATGCTAAGGGTGGCAGGCAGCAACCCACAGTCCCGTGAGCAGTTCTTCTAACACAGTGAAATCCCGGTCAGGGGTGTGCAACCTTTTCTTATCAAAAGTCCTAAACCCAGAGGTGGCCTGCAGGGCTGGGCAGCCAACACGCTCAAGTGGGCTTGCGTGAAAAGACAGCAATTAGCAAAGAATACTTGCCCCCAGCTCAGGAAGATATGGATCTGTGATGACGTCTGTGGCCCACATCAAGCCTCATCTGAAGAGCCACTACTGAACCCCAGCCAATCGGTGCCAACTGGGAAGACAATCTGTACTGCCAGATTTTCCAAGTTTCAACAAAAGTTGGAAATTCACATTTTCATATGTGGTGCTTTTTAAAATTTGGTAAAAATGAGCCAACACAAATTTTACCACCTTCACCATTTTTAAATGTAGAGTCGATAGAAGTATATTCATACTGTTGTACAAAGGATCTTCAGAAGTTTTGCTCTTGAAAATTGAAATTTTATATCCATTCAAGAACAATTTCCCTTCCCCAGTCTCAAGCTCATTCTATTGTGCTGCTGTGAACTTGACTACTTCAGACATAGTCATTTTCACCTGTCTTCTTATGTGGTGCTGGGGATGACCGCAGGGCCTCACGCAAGCTAAGCACACACTTTACCACTATTACATCCTGACCAAAGATGTTTTGGTTTTTTTTAATGCTCCTAACTAAAAAAATTGACAGCATTCTGAGGGATTACTCACTTATGACTCCTTAGAAGTACCTAAAGCACTTCCAAGTTTCCAGATCACAACAGTCAGCTGGAAGGAAAACAGGCATGACACTAACATCAGAGTCAGAAACTGTACGACTAGGCATGGCGGCGCACACCTGTAATCTCCGGGGACTGTGGTGAGCTAGACCAGCCTGGGCTGCAGAGTGAAACCCTATCTCAACAAAATAAAAAAAAAAAACAAAGACACCAACTTGTACAGCTCAGATGTGTTTTTCCTGTCCGGATTTGCACTCTGCAAAAAGGAGTAAATCTTTAAAATAGGGTTTCCATGAATCCTTACCGTCCCGGCTTGATGCAGGAACCACATGAGGTAGTCTTCCTGAATGTCCACCAGACTAGAGATCTCAGGAATGTAAAATGTATCATATTCCACATGCTTCACTTTAAGATTTACCTGGTAAAAGGCAAAATAAGGATAACTAAGCACAGAGAACAGACACATGGCTTCCCAGAGAACATCTCGGCGGGACATTTCCCACTACCACCTATTCACCTCTCTCCCCACTGGCGCTTCCTATACTCACCTTATATAACTTCTCCAAGAGCTTGAGAGCTGCTGTAATATAATTGTTAAACAGTACAGGAATTAAGAATGTCTTTCTTCCCCTCAGTAGATAAAGGACTGCACCTTTATAGAGGTTTACCAGCTTCATGAAATATTTGGGGCATACCTGAGACCACCAGTTATCTTAAGAAAGAGAGAAAAGACATATTTCAACACATCATCATGAGCAAGTGTGCATGCCACTTCCTGCTAGCTAAAAACTCCCAAGACCGGAAGGTAAGCAGTACTCCAAAAGGCAGACTGCTCCAGCTAACGTTAAAAAGAATCCACTAAAATATTTCTGTAGAAATTTCTGCAGTGGTTGTATAAGGATTCCAGGGGTGTTTCTGTTGTGTTGTTTTGTTTTGGCAACAGCAAATTTGAATTTTTTCAAACTCATTCTAAAGGCTAACCTAAAAGTTAATTCCAAGGCCGCATGAGGACAAGATATATATATCCCAGGCATGAGGGAAGTCCACTGAATTACTCCAAACAGCGCTCACTTTTTAGTTCTTTCAGCACTGTTCTCAGTCACTACTTACAAAAGACAGACCTTATAAGCAACATCAACATGGAAACCATTTCTTCCTTTAAGAGGCATAATTATTTGAAAAACTACTACTTTTATCTTTCTCACACAGTGCTTTCTCCTATCCAGACAAGAAGATTAGACAATTGACTTCTACTTTGTTAGAAGTAAACTCGACTATACTGAAATAGTTAAACAATGAAAGAATATATGTCAGCTTTTCTTTAAAATACTACATTTAAAAAAGAAGCAGGGGGCCAGGGAGTTAGCTCAGCGGCTCCAGCATCTGCCTGGCAAGCGCAAGATCCCAGTTTGATCACCAGTAACCATATACTACAATGCTGGGGATGGTGGCTTATGCCTGTAACACCAGCACTTGGGAGGCAGAGGCAGGAGGATTGCTGAGTTCAAGGCTAATTTGGACTATAGAGTGAGTTCAGGGCCAGCCTGAGCTACAAAGCGAGACTCTGTCTCAAAAATCTGAAAAATAAAAGAAATAAAAAAAGAAGAAGTGGGGGGAATGGAGGGAGAGGGGAATAGTTTTTGTTATTGTTGTTGTTTTCTTTTTTTTGAGAAAGGGTCTCGCTTTGTAGCTCAGGCTGGCCCTGCGCTCAGCCTCCAACTCATATCACAGCAATCCTCCTGCCTCTGCCTCCTGAGTGCTGGGATTATAGGCGTGAGCCACCACGCCCGGCACTGTGACATGTGGTACTGGTTGTTCCTGGGCATGAGTCTCCACACCCAGTATTGTTATGTGGTTACCGGGGATCGAACCCGGGTCCTTGCGCTTGCAAGACAGGCGCCGGAACCACTGAGCTAACTTCCTGGCCCTGTTTGTTTGTTTTTTTAAGGTATTCTTTCAAATTTCAAAACTTGAAAGTTAAAAAAATTTAGTAGAAAATCCTGATCTGTTTTTTGGTGTTATTAGACCTGAAAAAGTAAACTTTAAAACCCCAAAACTTAAAACTTAAAAGGTACTTAATAGTACCTTAAAACCAAGGTACTATTCTTCAGAAACTGTCACCTCTCTTACAAATGTTAAAACTACGAGAATGTCCCAAATGGCTTTGATCTTTAAAAAAAGTAACAAGTAGTATGTTACTAATGAGTCTGTTATTTCCACTTTTGTGTTTTATGCAAAACAGAAAAACCAGAAATACGTCTCTTCCATCAAGAGGAGACCACACTCAAGTGCCAGCTCAGTCATCTGAACGTGGAAGTCACTGAGCAGCAACAAAAACCTGAAAAAAGCTGCGAAGGAGTAAAAATAAAAAGCCAGGCGACAGACTTCCTGCACTTGCTTAACAAAAACACTCAGCCACTACTCCAAGAGACACACTCTCCGATTCACTGAGGAACAGAGGGTTCTTATCTCAGCAAAGTGTCCGGAGCCTGCAAAAATCAGTGTGGACTCAATCATCTCAAAAAGAAAAGCAAAACAAACACTTCCTAGGCCTCTACTGGCCCATTTTCTGCCTCTCCTCTCCAGGGGACCTGTGTCACAGACCGGGTGCACCCCCTCCCCCTAAGCAGGAATGGTGGGCGCTAATTTCGGAGGCAATATTAACCGCAAGCAAATGCAGGATAAAAGAAAATACACTGAACGACCTGACTTTGTCATATTTTAAAATGCAGATTACTGTGCCACAAATTATTTCCAGTAACCTAAATAATAGTTCAGTTTGCTCGAATTACAAAGAGGGCTAGCTAGAACTTGACAGTAAAAAGAAATTCAAATGTTAATAGTTTTATACAGCCCCAAGTAGAAGTGGGGTCTCAATCTACAGAGGGGCAGAGCCACACAATAAGCACAGAATCACGTGAATGACTTTAGCACATTCACCTAATACTTTACTAGGGTTTGTATCCAGCCGCAGAATGGCCATGGCCAAGGGGATAGTCAGTGTGATGTAATACTTGGAGTCCTGGAGCAGGGGAAACTCGGGCAGGATTAAATAGATTCTCATTGCTTCAACATCTGGAGGTGAACTTGATAACTGTGGAATCAGACAACTTTCAAAGCTGTTTAAGATCTGTATGAAAGAAAAGAGTAATGAGAAATTCAAGCATGTCTGATATCTAGTTAATCTAACTCTAAATTTATCAGCTATTTGATAGACTCCCTCTTACTCCATTATACACTGACCAATTACTACCAAGCAGGCGTTGGTCAAGGCTCTCAGAACCTCAGGGAGAGGAAAATCTGAAGGTCCCACCCATACCGATTTTATATTCCCCAGGTTAAACCAAAGAGAAAGCCAGAGGCAGACAAATTCCAAAATGACTTATTGAACTAAAATTTGTATAAGACCTGTCCTTTCATCTTTCTTTCTCTTAAAAACTGAATTACTCCTATGTATCATAAACATATACCAGCAAAAAACTGAGGGGGAACAGCAGAATTATTAAATGCAGAAATGCATTTCCGTGAATGTCAAGAACCTACCTGCTCTAGAATCAGGGAGTGCTGAGAGTTCATTAGCTTCTCAAATAACACCCTGGTTGAGTTCAGGTCAATCCCAGGGATTTTGGGACTTGTTTTAAAATGTTCATCAATTCTAAACAAAGAGAATAGCATTGATAAAAGAAAAATAAAACAAGCACTAGGATGGACATTATGAGCAATAAACAAAATAGTCTTTCTATGCTAATCCAATTTGAAATGTGACCTGGCAGACAAGATCTACAAGATTACACTTTAAGGAAGGCCCACAGGACAGACCTCATGGGCATCCCTTTGGAAAATGATTTTAAATTTTCAAGTCTTTTTGCAATCTTTGAACTTTTTAAAGATTTTTACTTTTACTTTGTATTTATTTTGGCAGTGCCAGGGATCAAATTCACAACTTTGAGCTTGTGAGGCAGGCGGCCGCGCCACTGAGCTAAGTCCCAGCCCTAGGTTTTTACATTTAAATTCCTTGAAGTGTAAAATCATAGTGCCATTTCCCTGGCTGACTTCTGTGGATTACTGCTTGCTTTGTCTCTATTTAGATGCTGTGACCAGGTGCCAAGTCACATCACCTGTGCAAACCGGCAAGTGTGTCAGCAAATGGCAAAGATCAGCTCTCTATTTATGCCTCCCTTAACAAATTACCCAAAATAAAAATCAGATCTACAATAACCGTAGGTATCTCTCAGTGAACATGTGGGATACAATTACATTCAAGGACTGATTTCACAGCAACTGATTTTAACTTCCTAGCAACGAACTCATTTTCACAACTTTAAATATTCTTAGCTTTCCAGAGACTGAGAATCTCTCTTAAACTCCCTCTCTTAAAAATACCACACCTATAAGGTAACCGAAGAGCTATTTGTAAAATAGGTTTCTGAATTGAGGAGCCAACAAATTTAAATAGCCTTAATACCCTCTGACAGCAATGTTACAATTTATAACAATACAGGTAGAGTTTTTAACATGTAAAAAAAAATAATGATTCTATATATTGGACACAAATGGTCAAATCAAGAGCAGTGGCTTTCTTTTGTTGGGTCTTTTGTTGTCACTGTCCCAAAAAGAAATGCACCCAAATTATTAATTCTGGTGCCCAAACAGAACTTTCCATACACTTCAATGTACTTTATATCTATGCTGTTTTAAAAAAAAAAAATTCTCTTGTATACATATACATTGGTTTGTAAAATTGGTCTTCATTTCAGTCGGTTTCCTGTGTTCCATCTTGCACATAACGGAGAAGGCAGCTTCCTACAACAGCACCAATGTCAGTTAGGGAGGAGGGGTGCCTGCTGGTGTACAACCGGAGACCCAGCACTCGGGCAGGCTGAGGCAGGTCTATGGCAACTCAGTCTGGGCCTGGAAGGAACAGAACGGCAGCGGAAGGGCAAGCTCACACTCTCCCCCACGGTCCCTCTCTTCCAGTCTTACCTACAACTACCCCCCTAGTTCTCAGGCCTCCTACCTCAGCCTAATGTTTTACCAGCAGCTTCCTGGTCTTAAGGCCTTACACTGAGCCACATTACCAGCTTCCCTAGCCCTCTAGAATGCAGGGGACTTGGGGGGGGGGGGGGCGGCTCTCCGCCTCCATAATCATATAAACCAAATCTCACAGTACGTCGCCTCCAATCTGTGCATCTTATTGTGTTCGGTTGAAGAACCCTGACAACTGCTACATGTTTAAGGGTCAGGATGGGATGCACACACAAAACTAAAGTCTAACTTGTTCCCATGGCTTGGATCTTGAATGTGCCCCCAGAGCCCATGTGTCAAAGGCTGGGTGCCCGGGTCATGGTGCCACAGTGAATAGTGAACGTTTGGGAGGCAAAGACTAGGAAAAGGAAATGAGTTACCAGGGGCATTCCCTCACAGGGGACATTAGGATGCCAGCCCCCTTTGGTCTCTTTTGCTTTCTGGACATTACAACGTGACCAGCTTCCTGTGTCCATCTGTGTTGTCACACTGTCCTGCCACTGTCCACTTTCTCTCCAGGGGCTCAAAGCCAGTGTGGTCAAGGAACTGTGCACTAAAACCGTAAGCCAAAAATAAATCATCTCTCTTTGTAAGTGGATCCTCTCAACAGTAACAGAAAGCTAACACGTTTGTCTTTAATCTCAGTCTGGTCACTGGCAAAATGTACTGAGAGATGATAAGGACTTGGGATCAGTGAAAACCCAATGCATGACAGAACCCCTAAACTGCTTCAGGTTCCTGGGGGAACCCAAGCGGCAAAGCCAAGCACAGTGCACTTCATTTGCTGCAGGGGAGCTCCTCCAACACAGCTTCCACCTTAACTGGGCTGGGCCAAACCCAAGGATTCCTTGAAGCCTCCCTGGATTTCTCCCTAGGTTTACTCCTTGCAGAAGAGAAAAATAATACAGAGGGCCGGGGATATAGCTCAGTGGTTCCAGCACCTGCCTTGCAAGTGTAAGGGCCCAGGTTCCATCCCTGGTAACCATATACAACAATGCAGGGTGTGGAGACTCATGCCCACCAGCAATCAGAACCACATACCACAGTGCCAGGCATGGTGGCTCACACCTGTAATCCCAGCACTCAGGAGGCAGAGGCAGGAAGATTGCTGAGTTCCAGGCTAAGTTCAAGACCAGCCTGAACTACAAAGCAAAACACTGTCTCAAAAAAACAAAACAAAACAAAAACCTAGGGAGAAGCATATCAAATAGATCAAGGAGACCATTTAAAGAACTAAAAGAGTTTAAGAACATGCCAGGCAGAGTGATCATACCTGGAACCCCAGCTCCTTGAGAAGTTGAAGAGGATTAAAACTTTGAAGTCATTGCAGGAAACTTAGTGAGACTTTGTCTTAAATATTTAAAAGGGCCTATTAGAGATGTAGCTTAGTGACAGTGTCCCTAGGTTGGTTCCAAGCACCACAAAAAAACCCAAGAAACCTAATGTATGTATGAAATGGGTAACACTGAAGAATAACCTGAAATTCTGACTTTAGCTGATACCAATTCTCCCTGAGACATAGGCCTTCTCACTGGTAGGTACAGTACTTCTTTACCAACCAAGATGATTCAGTCATCTCCTTCCTGATGTCCTTTAATTCATCACAAGGCATCCAATTTTTGTGAAAAGCTTCAATTTATTGGCTGAATTAAGGCCAAAAACCATCAAAAAGAACAGAAGTCTTTCACAGCCTTTGGTGAGTAAGTATTAACATCAATATGGGTTTTGTAAGACTAAGTCACTTACTTTTTTTCAAGAAAACTTCCATTCCAACAGGCTGCAGAAGACAGTATCTGAACAACACCACTGCTCAGAGAGAGGAAGAGAAGGAAGCTTTTAGTAATTAGAAATAAATGGTTATTTAAGCATCGATAATAAGCTAATTATCCAGTCAATCTCTTAACCCAAAGAAGTTTCATTGGTGGTGGCTCATTCTTACCCAAGTGAAGCCTGTTACAGTTTAAATCTAAAATGTCCCCAAGGCTGCACATACTCCTAGGTGACTGGTTTAGGGATGGCACCCCTGACTTGCTGTTTGGAGGCAGGGTCTGGTTAGAAAGGGACCCCTGGGGGAGGGGCCTCAGCCCCTATTTCCCTTCCAGGCCCCCTGCTTCCAGCCACCAGGCGCTCAGCAGCTACTCTTTTGCCACGCCTCTGTGCTGTGCGGTTCTGCTGTGGGGCTGGCCAAGCACGCACTGAACACCCCGCAAACTGTGAGTTAAGACAAATCTCTCTTCCATTAAGCTGTGGGTGTCAGGGATGCATCTCAGTGGTGAGGAAATGACTAGGACGAGGCTGGACTCAAAGTACACACGCTTGAGAGAAACTGTCACAG
Source organism: Petromus typicus (assembly GCA_004026965.1). Lineage (NCBI taxonomy): Eukaryota > Metazoa > Chordata > Mammalia > Rodentia > Petromuridae > Petromus > Petromus typicus. The sequence goes on along the minus strand of PVIR01007780.1, from coordinate 15,380 downwards.
CTCAAAATGGATTAAGAATGTTTTCCCTAAGTTATCTTTTAAAAAAACATCAAAGCTCTTAAAACAATTCTTAGCCCTGGAGACAATCCTGGACATTTTTCTATTACCAGCTATCTAAAATACTCCCAACCTCACTTCCAAACACATACAATGAAACAAAAAAGCTGGGCTATTACTTCCAGAGCAGTGATTTTTGCACATTACTAACTGACCTACCACTTCTCTCTGCTTTGTTGCCCATTTGAGAAACTAAAAATTAGCCAATCGTTGCTTCCCATCGCCTAAATTACGTAAGCTCTGAGGAAACAGTTTCTGTGAAACTGAATGTGAAGCGAATAGTTCCAGTGAAGTTGTATGTAGGGAATGTTAGATCCTTTTACTGAATATAAAGAGAAGGGAAGGAATAAGACAAATATGTGGTGGGAAGAAGCTATGGTAACTTCTGTTAATCATCAAATAAAGGTCAGGGAAAATCTTGAAGGAAAATTTAGAGATCATTTCTTCAGTCCCTTTGTTTTATAAATCAGAAGGCTGAGCTCCTGGCAAAGTCCAGTGCTTCAGCTCCCCCAGGGATAACCAGCCTGACTTCTGCTTGCCCTCACACCCTGGCCAACTTGAACTCCTCCACAGGGGCCCTGAGGTATCAGGGAGTCTGAAGGCTGTTGAAGAGCCGTTCTAGGATGTTCCTGGAACACCTCGCTCAGAAGGGTACTAGCAGGACAGCGCCAATGTACAGTCTACATCATAAAGCCAGGCTGATGACACACCTCCCAAGTTCATTTCAAAAATTAAGTCTCCATGAAAACTGGAAATGCTAAAAAAAGACAATGAAAATATGTATGTTGAAAAAATTCTTTTAAGAATGAACTAAACTTAAGGAAGGCTTCAATATTTTTTGAGACAGGGTCTCACTTTTAGTTCAGGCTGACAATGAGCTCAGCCTAAGGCTTCCATGTTTTTTAGTATATGTGCTGCCAAAGGGAGCACTAGTCTCCATCATCTCTACTTCTATCCCCATGTGACTGACCATCTCCACTTATCTTGTTGAATGAAAACTGCCACAAGTTATCTAGATTTACCTAATAAAAGCAGCCTTAGATTCAGGATGCTTTGGGACACAAATATGAGGACACATATTACAGAATTTAAGACTAAGCTCTCTGAGAAAAGGCCAACTGTCCTTCCTCAACTGGGACTTTAAAGACCTTGCACTGCAGGGTAGGCTGAGGAATGTGTGAGAACTGAGAGTAACCCACTGTACCGCCAGGAGTTAAGAGGGGCAAACCCTGCATAAAAATGCAAAACACTGAGTGCCTACATGTAAACCTCTATTTACAACCACAACCTCTACATAGATGTAGGAAAAAATCACTAGTTAGAAAGTACCAATATACTGTAGAAAAAAATAAAGACCAGCAGCTACATACTTGATTGTATTTGCATTGTTGTGTTCTGAGAGTTTTTGTCTCCACACTGCTATGGTTTCATCATTTATTAAGCTGGTATAATGTGCTTGGTTCATAGTCCTGAAGTCAACAGCAGGAGAAGAATTCTAGAAAATCAAGTGTAACAGTAAAAGAAAAAGAAATTGGAGGGACTGAGGCAGAGGGATCATGCGTTTCGGGTCAGCCTGGACTATAAGCAAGACCAGGTCTAGGGGCTAGAAAAGAAGTTACAAAGAACGCATCTTCCTTCCTCCCGCCCATACACACTTCACTGTATTCTTGACTGTGTTGCCCAGATTCCCCCTTCAAAATGGCGGCCCCACTCCCCAGCTGCAGACAGCTCGCCCAGGGATACTCCTCAGACCTGCCCTTGGCGGCTGCTCCACCTCAGCTGCCCACAGGGCAGAGCTCAGCATGGTGCACAAGCCCACCTCTGGCCTCAGCCAGGGACCCACCGAGGAGAGGCCGTACCGCAGGAAACCTTCAGAAACTTGGGGCCTGGAGCCTGTTTCCCAGGAAATCAGCCCAGTGCAACTTCTCTAGATCTCTTTCCCCAAAACATGAAGGCTCCTACAACATTAGTTATTCGCCATAATTGTTTCCCAAACTGCAAAAAAAGTGCTATTAAAAAGTCTATTGTTATAATTTATATAGTAAATAATTTATGAAAATCTAAAGCTTCATAATTTCTTGTTCCAAGAACCTATATCGCTATAAACTTGTAAGAAGAGTGACAAAAAAGACATCAGAAACGGCCTTGAAGATTCTCATCATTGCTCAGCACTGTACACCTTTATTCAGTGAGCTTTTCCATTGCTTGTTTTCAACTTAATTTCCTCAAACCCTTCCTGTTCTAGAACTAAGAAAAAGCTAGTAGTGTTCTACACCTTCTAACTTGTTACTAATAAAAAGGACTAAGTAATATTAAAGCATTTGCCCATCAATTCACAGGATGATTTTTTTATCTCCTGTGTATTTACACATAAAACGTAACTTTCAAGGTGGGGCATGGTGGTGCATGCCTGTCATCCCAGCACTCAGAAGGCTGAGGCAGAAGGGTTCCACAAGGTCAAGGCCAACATCAGCTCAAGGCCAGCCTAAGCTACACAGCAGAACCTTGTCCCAAAAATTACCAAACAAAAAATTTAACTTTCAAAAGTAAATTTTCTTGGTTATTTTTCTGTAGTTGTGAGTTAAGATGCCCCTATTAAGAGGAAGAAGAGGGCATATAATGAGATGGGACTCCAAGTTTCTGATCATTTGGTTCTGACAACTATGATACTAAAATGATCACAGACATACACTGAAAGAATAAAAATAATCTTAAATAATTAGACAGCAGAAACTCTTAGGCCAAAGTGGACATTTGAGCACACATGTACAGATTACTTTTCTTTCCATCCTGGTCTTAAAACATATTTTAATATTCTCCAGTTTAAAGAAGTGACAGAACATCAACAGTAAGGCAAGCTTATAAAATAAATTAGACTTAGAACTACTTTCTCATTCTTGACTATTGCCTACCGAGCTCTAGACGCCTTGGGTTCCTGAAAAGCGAGCGCTGTGACAGACCTACACTTCCTGCCTTCTAAGGCTTCTGATAACATACAAGCTAAAAAGAAAAATAAATGCTCTAGATAAGAGTTTCTCAGTCGTGGCTGGGCTCTGGACCACCAAAGGGTGGAGGGGCTTTAAATGTGTTCTGATGGTCAAATCACACTTTAGATCCACTTCATGGATCTCCAGGGGTTTCTGTAATTTTTAAAGTTTCCAGGAGATTCCAACAGGCAACTTAGGTAGAAAGAAAAAAAAGATTATGTCATTTAGCACGTTCTGAGGCAAGGACAGACAAACATAATCCTAATAATTCTGCCTACACTCTCTTCAACCCCATGCAGAGAACAAGACAAACAGGAAAGGAGAGTCCGTCTACGGTTCGCATTAAGTTGCCCAAACCCAGAATCAAACGCAGCAGGAGTATCTGGATACAGATTGGGCATTCTTAATCCAAAAGCTTCGCCTCTGAAAGGTTCCAGAACCTAAAACTCTTGAGTATTAACATGACACTGAGGCTGGGCATTTAGTTCAGTGGTACTGGAGCCTGCCTTGGAAGTATAAGATCCTGAGTTCGATCCCCAGTTCCAAAAAACCCCAGAAGCACGAAGCAGCATGTACAATATTTTATATACAAATTTATTAAAGTTATTATATAAAATTACTTTCAGGCAATGTGGATAAGTATATATGAAATATAAATGAATTCTACATTGAGACTTCAGTCCTATCCCTAAGACATCTCATTATGAATATGTAAATATTCCAAACAACACTTGCTTTCCGTTCTCAAGCATTTTGGATAAGGACACTGTGTGTGCATTTGTGGGGAGAGGGGTTACAAGGACTGAACACAGTGCGCGAGAGCCACACCCTCAACTCTTTTTGTTTTTTTAACAGGGTTTTGCTGACCTCCAATATGTGATTCTCCTGACTCAGCCTTCTGAATGGCTGGGATTATAAGTGTGCCCACTGGACCCAGCTGTTCAACCTCAAAGCCACATTAATGCATGAGTCAATGTTGTAGAAAAGCAGAGGCTGTCACTACAGAGATGCTCTTCCTTGGTCTTTAAGTGATAGGATAACCGGGCAAGGACATAATGTTCGCAGCCTCTGTATCTAAACAAACATCTATACTGTGTGTAGATAAATGTGTATAGGTTTCATTTTTAGAAAAAGCGGTGCCTTTTAAGTGACCATCCATTTTTGTAATTTTGAATGTTTAATGTATATCTCTCTTACTAATTACTTGAATTTTACTTACTTTTCATCAATGGGTTGCTTGCCACACCCAAAATGTGAAAAAAGTTAAACTTCAGCTCCATACATTAGATTACGTATAAAAGGAATGTCTGGGCATGGTGGCGCCCACCTGTACTCCCAACACTTGGAAGGCTGAAGCAGGAGGATCACAAGATGGAGTCCAGTCTTAGCTACGTAGTGAGATCTTATCTCAAAAGCCAAAAAAATTAAAAAACTAAGTTTTATATTCATGGGCAAACCAAAGTACGTTATTAGTCAAGTCAGTTCCTTAGGAAATGAATCCTTAAAAGTCTACCACTTATAGACAAAAAAGTTACTGCCCTGCAGAGCCCTTATTTTGCCTTCCTTGCATTTTGGAGAAGTACAGAATAACCTCAAGATTTCTCTGCGGGGCTCGGAAGCTGAGCCTCACACATGTTTCAAGGAGCAACTGCACATCACCCCAGATGGCAGCGCTCCCGCCGTCCTTGGGCTCGTGACCTGGAAAGAGAGTTCCTGGGAGTTTACTGTCCACAGCCTGTGGCCTTGGGCTCCACTACAGCTGCCTCCAGAGACAGAGAACTGTACTAACTAGAGGACGAGAATTTTCTGCCCTTAAGGATGACAACGTACCAGACTACCAGAGAGAGCTTTCAAGACTGAAAGGGCCCTTGTTTCCTCACTGGCTCACTTTCTCCCCAGCCAATTTGGATTCTTGTATCACCCTGGGTCCCTTCAAAGCCCCACAGAGTTTATCCTCCTGGGATGCTTATGAAATAGGGGTGGGAGGAGACAGAGGAAAGAAGCACAAGACAAACCCGTGGCACTTTCTTTCAGACTAAGACAGGACAGGAAGAGTGGAATGAGCAGTGCTATCACAGCTTCCTGCGTCCACAGTGCTGCTTCCTGAAACTCGGTGCTCTTCCTGGTGCCTCTGGCATAGTGACACAGGAGGGGGACTTGGTGTGGTGTGAGGAGCAGATTACAAAGAATAACTGATGTCTGGAAAATGTGCCATCCCTGATAGATACATTACACAGTCAGGAAATCAAAGACACCCAACCCACTAAGTTCTCAAATACCCAATTTATTGCTGCGTAACAGCAAAGTAAAGAAAGTCCAGCAATTCCAAAGCACAAGGTCCTAGGCTTCCTTACATTTCTTTTAGAACAAATGTGGATATAAGCAAGTAATTTTAAGTTATAAATCAGAACATTATGATTTCAGTAACAGGAAAACTACTGCTACTTTGAAGAAGTCAAAGGGAGATACTAAACCCTGTAAGGTTTAGTTTGCTTGTTTTAAGTTAAAATGGGTAGAAACAAAGTAACAGTGCTTGCACGTAATTATTAAAATAAATTCCAGATTCACCATTATTCACCCAAAAAGTCAAAAAAATTTTTACCTCATATTTGGAGCAGAGTACAAAAGTCTGGTCTCCTCCTGAGAAAATCTGCTTAACAATATGATATTTAAAGCGATCTGTCAAAAAAAATTCCAACAACACATTTTTCAGTAATTGAAGTTTCTCTCTGATCCCCTTGCTGATACTCCAAACATGCCTTCACGTGTCTTTTCACCCATTTTAACTATGTCAGAGAGGCAAGAAAACTTCTCTCCCAACTCACTGCCCAGGACTGCTTCTACTTCAATTGCAAATAAATATACCTGCCTCTCCCTCACCACCAGTGAATCCCTGACCTCCTTTCTGTTTTTCATGCTAATTCTGTCATGCCACTGATTCAAAATCTAAAATGGATGCTATTACAAGTGATGCCATGTACGCAACAAATAACCGCACGTCTGTGACCCTGAGCCCTTCAGGATGAAGCTGGCACCCCCTATTTCCTGCTCCTTGCATTAGATGCCATCACACGTGCCCAAGCCAACATGAACGCCCCGAACTGGTTTATTTCTAACACCCTGTGCCATCTCACATCTCCACGACTCTCTAGCATCCTCAGATCACACCGCGCTCTCCACTGGGGCCTCTGGGGTCCCTGAACCGACCTCTCCCTCACCGTCCTCTCCTCAGACCCCTCCCGTCACCCTGTCGGATACAGCTCCAACTTCTGCTAGCCACGTTACTCCTCCGTGTCTTCCTCTGTGTTCCCACTTAACCACGAAGGTTCCTAAACCCTCAGAATTTACATAATCAATTAAAATTTGCCTCTGTATGTTATTATATCATGTTGTCACATCCAAGGACAATTTATGACCACATAAGTCAGGTCAGGATGTAATTCAACTTCAAAAATTTGTAGTTTCAAATTAACCTACAAAACACGCTCATTTCTTAAGTTGGTATACTTCTTAAACACATGCACTCCAACTTTGAGTGGAATGTTTTAGAGAAAAAGACATTTACAAATGACAAAGAAGAGGGCACCAAGCTGTTCATTTGCTTTTGGCAGCATCACCGAAAGATAATCATGTTTATTTTATATTTTAAATTCTATATATTTTTAAATGCTCATATGTTCATCCATAAATATTTAATGAGTAACAAGCTTATGCCCAGCTCTATGCTACATGCTAAATTCACAAGGATGGTAAGACTCAGTCCTTGTCCTTAAATTTCTCATCATTCAGTAGGAAACTTTGTGATGGCTTTTGTTTTATAAAAAAGACTGATCAAGCCATTAAATGTATCAGTTTAAGACTTCAAAATGAATTATTAAACTGCATTTCTCTGTAATGATTCTCCAGTTCCACTTCTGCCTCTGGAAATGCTATTTCAAGATGAAGTTACTCAGGCAAATAGCTTCCTTACTCTGATTTCTAATGAAATAAATACTCTGCTATTAATATTAAGAAAAAAGATACCAAAATAAATGGCAAATTGTGGCCAAAGGAAGTAGCACAGTCTAAGTATGAAGAACACGAGCTTTTGGATGAAGCTGACCAGCATTTGAATCTGACCCCGAGGATCTTTATCTTGGGCAAGTTATTCACTCTGAAGATTGGGTTGCCGCCTTACCTCTCCCATGAAGTTAACAACCACTGGTAATAAGTTTAAGTGCTCTACATAGTAACAACTTGGCTAACTATTCAATAAATGTCAATTATCATTATTAACAACAAAAAACATTTTAAGCTTCATTTCTTTAGGACCTCAACCACAGAGTTTTGGACATAGTAAATATTCAAATATTTGTTGATTTGTAATAGAAAAAAACCTCCTCATATTAATTCCTTCCAAAAGACTTAAGGTAAATAATGGATATATATGCAAAATCATTGTGTTCATCACCTAAAATACAATTAAATAGCAGTGAAATCACCCTTACCGGCTCGAGCTGAAAGCTGGCCACTGTGGGCTGCCCAATAACCCTTCACAGGAGACGGGCACTTAACGTTGCACATGTGCCCAGTTCCCAGCTGCCCTCTGGCTCCACAACCAAATGCATAGATGAGTCCCGAAGAAGGCACAAAGGCTAGGGTGTGCTGTCTATGACGAAACACATTAAGTCATTAGTACAGTTTCTACTGATGAGAACACACATCGAGGCTCTGACTTTCAAGTCTCCCTCAGGACGCCCTGTGGAGCCCAGTCCACACGAATACATGACTCCACAGTGCCAGCTCTCCAGAATGCTATGCTCTGACACCCAGTCATACGGAGGATGCCAACTCATGGGAAGAGCCACCAGTTCTGCTGCGTCTGGCCTTTGCAAAATCCCAAGAAGTTTTGTAGAATTCTCTTCCTTTCATTTCTCTCCCATACCCTGTCCCCTTGTTGTTCTGCTCATTTAAAACCCTTCTGTACCACATTATACTACTAAGATATGGATTCCTCCATGTTTTAACATGAACTACATGCAGTCAGGACTTGGTAATATGACAGCAGCTGAGCATACTCTTGCTCTCCATCAACAAGACCAGATCCCTTCCTGGGTCTTCCCGGGTGTCAGGAAGCTCTGAGGAGCACTCACCTGCCACAGGCGATCTGAGTGACCTCGCTGCCCATCAGCTCTAGAACTCTTCTTGGATTAATCTCGTCATTCATGGAATCGTGCCCGAGCTGCCCGCAGGAACCAGCGCCAAAGGTAAACACACCTCCACTCTGAAAGGAACCAAGGCCGCACAACTTCACTGCGTGTGAGGACATGCCTGTCTAGAGAACTATCATCACACTCATTAAATACAAGAGCATAAAAAGGAAACTGTTATGGAACGAAGGTACCACTGTAAAAGGAAATGCGTACCCTCTGTGAAATTTAAAAATTTAAATTTAAACATTATTAGGCATTAAGAAAAATTTTAAAGAGGAGAAATGACAAGGTGAAATGAGATAATTTTGCATGGCTATTTACATATAAAAAATTAAATACTTAGCAAACCCCTTCGTGAGATTTTTTAAAGCTATATTTGAAGCCCAGCAGACAGCACACCCTTGTAACCCCAGCACTCAAGAGGCTGAAGCAAGAGGAAAGCAACAAGTCTGAGGAGAAGCCTGGACTATTTAATGAGTTCAAGACTTGAACTGCCTGGCAAGACCCTATCTCAAAAACAAAGAAAAAGAAAAAAAAACCTATATATGAGCAAATGCTAAGGCATTTTACTAAAGTAAATATATAATAGTAATATATATATAAAATATATAACTGGGTCACTCTTCTCAGAATCCTCAGAATCAGGCAGAGGGGCTAGCTCAGTGGAAGATCACTTGCTCAGCTTGTGTGAGGTCCTAGGTTCAATCCTCAATGCCAGAAGAAGAGAACAAAACCCCTGTCTTCCCTTCTCAATATAAAAACATTTCCATTCTTTCTAGAATGTAACTGTGTAAGAAACAAAAGAAAAATTGATAATTTAAAAAATCAATTAAATTGCTATTGCTTTTATATATGAAAATTGCCCTACTAAAAGGACACAACATATTAAAGTTATTTATAATGAACTATCTTTGAATATTACTAAGAATCTACAAAATTATCAAAGAGAAAAACACACACTATATTTCAAAAATTTTTAAAATGGTATTTTTCTTTTTCTTTTTCTTTTTTGACAGAGGACACACCAAAGCTAAAAGAAACATTCAAATTCAAGTCACAATACTGAAAATACCAACACTATCCTAACCAATTCTAACCATCCATCTCATACCCTACACCAAAGACAGTCCTCTGTGCTCCCTACCTTTGTGAGGACTGCAGTGTGCTCCTCTCCACAACTAATATAGACAACCTTCTGTGTTCGTAAGAGTTTCACATGGCACGGAGATTCTCGATCTGGAAGATGAATTAAGCATCAGGACAGCACCATACCTAGTCTTGGAGATAAAATACACACAACTGTTTCAGCCAGACTCTGGGTGTGTCTGACTTCTGGCTTCCTGACTCACACACAGGTCCCACCTGCATCTCTGCCTGGATGTCCAACAGATCTCAATTTTAACAGATGTGCAACTTAACTCTGGGTTCCCTTACTCTAACTCTGCACACTTCCCAGATCACCCCATTTCCACCCCTGGCACCCATGCAGTAACTTCATCCTTCTAGATTTTCCTTGATTCAAACCACATATCCAACATTGAGCAAACCAGTTAACAGAAAACTCTGACTTTATCCCACTACCTCCAAACTGGTCCACCTTGACCCACACAGCTGTCGTTCGACTGGGTCACTCTTCTCAGAATCCTCAGAATCAGGCTGAGGGTCTAGCTCAGTGGAAGATCACTTGCTCAGCTTGTGTGAGGTCCTAGGTTCAATCCTCAATGCCAGAAGAAGAGAACAAAACCCTTACTTGTCTTCCTTTCTCAAAAAGGTAGGAAGCCAAAATCCTCACCCTGCCTCAGGGGCCTCCAAGTAACAGGTATACATGACCTCTGGCCTTTACTCTACCCATCTCCTTCTCCTTTTAGTCCGGCTCCAGCACAGATATCAGAGCTTGCAAGTCCTATTCTCTTTGAATGGATCACTTTTCACCCAGATGCCTACAAGTCCTACTTCCTACAGGACTTGTCAAAGAAGCTTCCTGAACACCTTATAGAAAACAGGAAGCTTGGTCTCAAACCCTCTGATATAGATATTTACTTGTTGATTTGTGTCTACCTACTAGAACACAAGCCATGGATATTCTGTTTGGTCCACTGCTCCTCACTAAATACTTAACACAGAGCCAACACAGAGCAGATCCGTGTGAAGCATTCATTAAGCAACGGATGTGCCTTGGAACCAAAGACGTACATACAAAGAGTTTACCTACCTTTTTCATCACTGAGCCCCAGCTGCCCTGCATTATTCATCCCCCAGCCAAAAACAGCTCCTGACAGAGACAGGGCAAAGCTGTGAGCCCCTCCTGCGGCCACCTGCGCCAGTGGGATGCCCTCCAGGGACCTCACCCGCTGGGGGCTGGCCTGAGAGGGGAACTCCTTCCCGAGGCCCAGCTGCCCATGGCTGTTCTTTCCCCAAGTGAAGAATTGGCCATCTAAAACAAAAACAAGAAAACTGATATTAAAAAAAAATGTTCCATACACAAAGATAATCCAGTTGTTAAGATCATTTAGTAGTTTCCTCAGATTCTCTACATACAAGAGCAAGAATAGTTAAATAAACTGAATTGTACTACCTTCAAACACTACTGACACTTCTGCAAAGAAAATATTAAACGTTTAAGTACATCACATTTTGAACAGGAAAATTACCAGTCTTACGTCTAAGAAATTAGACCATGAGGCCCAGGACTTCAGGAGTCCAGCTATGACCTTCTGGACTACTGGCAGATAATTAAGCGGATGTACTACAACAGAGAACATTACTATTTGATAGCTTCAAGTTCTCCCACTCCTGGTGGAGAGAGCGCTGAGAGTAAACTACAAATTATGACAAACAACTACATGCTCATGCACAGCTATATAAGGTCTTGCCTTCTATCCATCCCCCCCGGGGGAGCTGGACCAGCAGCAACGGTCACCTATTTCATCATCGACACCCAAAAGAAAGAATGTGCAGGCACAAGGCTGTCTGAGAACTCAGCTGTCCACCACTGTCCACAGCCTTACCAGTTAGGTTTTGAACAAAACAAAACTTTGGAAGACAAGAGTTTTTAAAATTGGCACAGCACTAACACATATTTAATGTATTACCAGCCGCAAGAGCCAAGCAATGCCAGTTGCCACAGGAAACTTGTAATATAGTCTGCTGGTTCAGCTTCTGTATCAACCTAAAATAAAAAAGGCTGTTTTCAGATAGGCTTCCACATGCAAACATAACCATAGGAAATAATACCAATGAAATAAACATTTGGAATAAGTAACATCACTTTGCCTAAGAGACTTCAAAAAGTCAAAGCTATAGTTTTAAAAAGCTCTTTTGAGGCAAAATCTGTCTCCTGGTATCAAAATGGACACTACAGGTTAACCGTGTCACTGTTCTCGCAAGGAAGACATACTGTAGCTGTGGTCACTATTATACCGCAGACTCACTGGAGCAAGGCCATCTCGGAAAGCCCTGCCACCTCCTGTCCACCTTCACTGCCCCTTTGCTTATGTAGTTATTTTCAGATTAACGACTGCTGCTCAGTGACTACACGCACTGTTTCCCTCCCATAGAAACATCAAGGTGTACGAATGAGTGTAAACTTCTGTTTGATGCTTCCAAGGCGATGTGAATCCCTCAAAGCTGCCAGTGAGAAAGCTGATTGTGATCCTTCCCCGACATGGTCAGGGGTCTGTCTAGGGACCCCACAGCGGTCACGCTTTACTATTAGGACTTTTATAGCCTCCTGCACATACTAAGTATTGTTTAAAACAAACAACGAGGTTGGAGATAGAACTCAGTGACGGAAGGCTTGTGTAGCCCTGGATCTAAGCCCCAGCACAAATAAACAACCTGACACATTCAGATACCTAGATCCATGGCCGCAGTTTTATTACTTCCCACTCTGCCACCTCCAAATCAGTGTGTGATACTGGGGCAGGCAACTCCCAAAATGCCTAGGATCTGAATAACTAAGCATTTTCTCATATGCCAACGACGAGATGAATGGTGAAGGATCACAGCCAGCTTCTAGGGTCAGGATTAATCCCTAAAAACACCAAGGCAGGATTCAAGGGCCAGGACCTTCAGTCTCATCACCCTCAACTTCTGAGGAGCTGAGGAAGGAGCAAAGCTTAAACTGCTAACCAATGGTGAAGAATGTAATCAGCCATGCACATCCAACAAGTTGCCATAAAAACCCAAAAAGGCAGGCCTTGGAGTTTTTCTAGATAGATGGATGCCTTGAGGGTCCAGGAGGTGGCGAATCCAGAGAAGGTACTAAGTTCCTTCCTCACTGCAAGCAACTCTCTTCTGTATTCTAAGCCTTTATAGCAAATGGACAAAGGTGTCTTCCTGAGTCCATGAGCCGCTCAAGACAACTGACAGGACCCAATGAGGAGTCCCCGATGAGGAGTCCTTATATGGGAACTCCAACTTCTAGCTGGTCATTTAGAAGCCCTATGAAACAATCACAGGCCACAACTGGCATCAAAGTTGGAGAAGGGACAGTCTTGGGAACTGACTCTCAACTGTGGGACCCAGCAAAAAGATACATGACTGACATCAGAGGCTACATCACTGCTTGTTTACTGGTGGGGAAAAATCCCCGCATATTTTAGGGCCATAGAAGTTTTCTGTGTTGACTGTAGAGTGGGTATAGAGAATGAATGCATGTTTTTCCTAATGTACAAAGACGAACAGAATAACTCACAGAAGAGATTCCTCAGAACATGGTGAGTGTCTACACAGCTTTCATGAACAGTAAGTTTTCTCCTGGTACATATTCAAGAGGTCAAAGCTGAATCCCAGATGCTATCTGTACGACCATGTTAAGAGCAGTGTTATTTACAAGAGACACAGGCAGAAACAACCCAAGTGGCTGTGAAGGATGGATAGCTAAGTAAGATTAATATGAGTAGAGCTAACCTGATTTGTCCTTCACTCTCCTGGCTTATGGTGGTGAGTTATTTACAAAGTGAAGGTCAGTCACAATCGTGTGTCTACTAAGTCTGTTAGATACAGTGATCACTACCCAATGACTCAATGATCACTATCATTTTTAGCAATAATTATTTTTAAATTAAGGCATAAAAACTACTTTTTAGATATAATTTACTACAGTATGGTATAAAGTTAACTTCTATAACTACTGTTAAATTTTTAAAAATTTGTGTGACTCATTTTATTGTGATTTGTTTTTGTTGCAATGCTCTGGAGCCATACCTGCAGTATCTCCAAAGTATACCATAAAATGCAACATAAATCACCTCAAAAAAGAAGAGAATTGGGCTGGGGACTTAGCTCCGTGGTCCTGTCTTGCAAGCGCAATGGGCCCGGGTTTGATCCCCAGTAACCACATACAACCACTTACCACAGTGCCAGGCATGGTGGCTCATGCCCCGTTATCCTAGCACTCGGGAGGCAGAGGCAGGAGGATTGCCGTGATGTGAGTTTGAGGCTGAGCTCAAGGACAGCCTGAACTACATATAAAGTGAGACCCTGTCTCAAAAAAGAAGAGAAGAGGCATAATAGCACACATCTGTGATCCCGATGACCAGGGAGGCCAAGCAAGAGGGTCTGAAGTTTGAGCTCTGCCCGGGCAACTTAGTAAGATCCTGTTTCAAAAATGAGAAATAAAAACAGGCCTAGGGTTATAGCTCAGGCGCAAAACCCCAGGTTCAGGCCTCAGTGGGGGGAAGGAGGGTCACATTCTGACCCAAGTTTTACGGAAAGACTCGCAGGACATTTTTCAAAATGAAATATGTCGATCATACAAAGACAATACTATACAATTCTGTCAGCAGGCAGGACCTGAGTGTAACCAAGGCTAAAAATAAAACTATCTCACTTTTACCAGAATAAGTTTGTAGGTTTGACTTTCCTCATGGAAAAAGAATCCTTAGGACATGTCAGAGACATGAGAAGGGTTTATTAGACACAGATACAGGATGCACTCAGGAGTGGAATGTAGACCCTCAGACATAAAATGCATTATAAGCCAGGGCTGGCTATATTTAAGGGAGGGTATGCAAGGGGGTGACCTAGGACGTCCATTTTCATGGTTTATCAGGATACAATGCAAGTTATCTATGTGTGTTTGAAGTAGAGATCTGCTGCCCACCAGTACTGCTGCTTCCTTTTAGGCAAAGCAAGCACAATTTATAGGGGAAAAGACAGGTTTGGAGCACAAATCTACAAGTTTATTATCTTTTAAGAACCTTGGGCTTTTTTTTAAAGTGAGTTTCCCAGAAAGGAAAAAGGCTCAAGTAATGTTTTTGTCTTGAAGATAAAGTACAATTTTTAAATCTCAATTTCCTTCTCTCCTTTTTACCTAGTTTACAATTTTTTCTATTCTACTTCAATTCCACTTACACAATGAACCTAGTCAAGTTCATAAAATAAATTTTAAAAGATGAAAAAGACTAGAAACCATTTATTAAACCATGTGGACATACTTAATACTATTAAACCATATGCTTTAAAAATGGTTAAGATGATTAAGTTCCGTATTGTCACAGTTTAAAACAACATATTAGCAATGCCTCCAAAACTCTAGTTCCCTTCAGTAGGGAAGAAGGAGATCACAAATACAATTTCTCTTCTAATCATACTACTCTGCTTGCTCAAGTGAAAGAGATAAGAACAGCAGTTACTTCACGGGGTTATGGAGAAAATTAAATGAAAAATTCCATATAAAGTGCTTGGCAATACCCAGCACAAGTGTGTCGCCTGGGAATATCTCCTCCTCTGAATTTTTACAACTGGCACTTTTACATGTTTAACTACAGTAAGTTTATTCTGCTGCAGGAACAGAAACAGAAGGGTACCCACTCAAGCAAAGGGCATCTTCGGAGGCAGATGTCTAGGGTAACAGGGGTATATTTTCTCAGATGTAAAAAGTTAAACAGGTTTACATACACATTTAGGACCAAACAAAATTGAATTTTTTGTTTCTAAGGTAGCTGTAGATTCAAATACACTTATTAGGATGCCTCATATTCTTTGTCCAGTTTCCCACAATGGTAATATTTTGCAAAGTTTTGGTGTAATATAACCAGGATAATGACACTCCCACCACCTACCCTTCTTATTTACGTGTCCCTAGCTTAACTTGTACTCATTTGTATATATTTTTATTTTGTCGATGGTGGGAGTTCTT